>VZQC01002081.1:445434-731536 GCA_009823505.1 Rhizomys pruinosus | reverse complement strand
TTTTTTTTTTTTTTTTTGGTCTGGATGCTGTCATTTTGTACCAGGCTGGGCAAATACTGGGTGTGCAGCTGAGAGATGGGAAATCCTATGTCCTCAAAGTTTAGTTGAGTATAAATTTGCTATAGAAAACAACTGGAAATGGTAAATAAATTATAGTATATATATACTATATAGTATATATATACTAGGTATAATATATAATATAGTATATATACTATATATACTATGTAGTATATTTATATTACATATATATATATATATAGTATATAAATCTGAGCCAGATTAAACCCTTCCTCCCTTAAGTTGTTAGTTATCACAGGCATCTGGGCAAAGTGGCAAAAAGCTCAATAATACAATCACATTTCCCAGAGGAAAAGACCACTTCATTAATATTCCATGCCAATACACCTATCTAAAGATTCCTATCAAAATTAATGTAAAAATATTGAACTAATCTTTTTCAGTGACATTGTTACTATCAAGTCTTTTTTAACTGCAACCCCCTTGCAAGCTCTTGGAAGTAACCAGAAATAGACATGATCTAAGAAATGAATGGACTTGCTGTCTGAAAGTAGCATATCTTCTTAAACACTGAAAGTATTTCACAATGTGTGTTGCCACTGATCCATGTAACTAGACTTTAGGATGAAGAAATCATTGAAAAATCCTGATATGGAAGCACATCTACAACATCAAGAGCAACTGAGTTGTCTAAATATATGTGTATAGAAGGTATCTCGGTTTAAAGCATAAATATTTATTCTGAATTTATATTCATTCATAAAGAATTCATTCATAATGAATTTAACCCTTTTCTTGCTTTGGAAGCATTTGTGTTTATTTTCTTATAGTAATTTTAAGTAATGTTCAGTTAAGTAAATCTAACAATGCAAATTCTATAACCTACATACATAAGTCATGATGTTCACTATTTAAAAAAGGCAGAACTCAAGCTCATGAACAGAATCTTCGGTTATGATGGTCATGCAGAGGGCATGGATTGTGTGTAATAATAGCTGCAAGCTCAGAACAGGGAGAAATTACTCTCCATTCTTCAGCTGCAAAATTACCTCACTAGTAAAGTTTCTTTGGGGGGAATGGAGTAATTTAAAAGCATATTGTCAAAGCATTATGGCTATTTTCCATAGCAGTTCTCAGAAAATCTTTGGATGGATAATATAATTGAGGAGTCATTGCATTTCTTTTTGAAGGCATATAAATTAAAGCTAATTGCTGGTTAATAAAAATATATGTTCTGTATATATATATATATATATATATATATATATATATATGTACGTATGATTGTGTATCCTTATGTCTGTATGTATATATAATGTCTTTAGTGAGTATTGTTCAGTTGAACACTCACTTAAAATAAGACAGTATTCAATGACTCCCAAGTTGCTAGCACATTCTAAAAGTTCATTCACACAGTGTTTTTATTATGTTGGAAGATCTGTGGCCACCAGAGGAACACTGGTAATGCTCTATGTTCTTATTTTTTGTATGTGTATGAATGTAGTGTCTGCATGAGGTCTGTGCACCCATGTCATGCAATGCCGCAGAGGTCAGAAGAGGGTCTTGGATTCCCTTGGAACTGGAGTTCTCCTGGAATTGGAGTTACAGACGGTTCTTAGCCACCATGTGGGTGCTGGGGATCGAACCCAGGTTCTCTGCAAGAGCAGTTGGTGCTCCTAACCGCTAGGCCATCTCTCCAGCCCCTTGCTGAATGTTCTTATATTTCACACACTATAGAACTGCATATAAGGTTAGGTCCAGTGTGCTCTAGACACCACTGGTAAGCTGACTCTGGGATGCAGTTTGATAGCTCATGAATTCTAGTTCTAATTAACTGTTATGACAACACCATTGTAAGCACCACCCCTCGATGCTGCTGCTTATCCCAAGGTCTATTTGTAGTTATGGAAGATATTTAGGAAATTATATCAATAATGTAGTTACTGACTGACTGTTGAGAATTAGGATGAGAAGGAAGAAGGCAGTATAGCATATCTAGTTTTAGTTTAGGTGCGTGAGTTAGCAGATGGGGAGCATAATTCGGATGGTCTTGGGGCAGAGAGATGGTGAGTTAGTATTCGACATGTTGAGCTGAGGTTGTATCTCAAAGTTCTGGAAAGAAGAATTCAAGAGGCAGCTGGATATGTGCCCTGGAACCTCCGAGATGTAGAATGGTGAAGACAACCCAATAGCAGAGCAGAGTTCTACCTGTGCTTCGGATGTGGTACTCAAAGGCCTATATGCCTGAGGCTTGGTCCCCTGCCTGTGGTGCTAATGGAAGGAGGTGGAACTTTTGTTTTGCCTCCCCCCACTTTTTTGGTATGGGGTCTCCTTGTAGCCCCAGTTGACCTGGAGCTTGCTGTGTAGACCAGACTGGCCTCAATCTCAATGTTCTGTTAGCTGGGATTAAAGACATGAGGGCGTGTTCTAGTGGACAGAAGTTAGGTCATTTGGGTTGACACTTGAAAGGAGTATTGAATCTAGTCAATCTTTCTTTGCTTCCTGACCATCATATGCCAACCAGTGTCCTCTGCCAGGTGTTTCCATCATGATGTGCTGTCTCACCACAGACCCAAATCAAAGTGTCAGCTCTCCATGGACCAATGCCCCCGAAAGTTTGAGCCAAAATAAATCATTCCTTGTAAAACTGAATATATTATTTTGTCATAGTATGCAAAAGCTGAGTACCAACAGCTCAGGAGGTTAATCAGGAATGGAACAAGAGTCCGCTTCTTTTCCTTTTCCTTTGTATGTAGTTTGAGAGAATAAGCGACTTCCCTCAAAAGACTATACGAGTGCCACAACTTGCAGTTAGAGGAGGTGATTAGAGAAGGGGCATCTGGTAAAAATGTTCTTCATACACAGGTGTCACTTAACTATATAAAAAGGGCTTTTCCAGAGCCCAGAGTTTAGACATGGGTAGGAGATGGTTTGTAGCATTGGAAGAAAGGCTTGATTCAGGGTCAGCCACAGCCACCATTCTTAGGGAGGATGGCTAGTAATGTCTTAATTTTTACTAGTGCTGTAGCTACTTTGCAAATTTGGGGTTAATTTTCATTTGAATTTAAACAATAATTGATAGGCTGAGTGTGGTGATGCAAGTCTTTAATCCCAGCACTTTGGAAGCGATTGTTTCAGGATAGCCTTGTTTACATAACAAGTTGGAGGTTAGCTGGGGCTATGTAGTAGTACTTAGCAATAATAAGTCATAGGAGAAAAAACATGAAAATTCTAATGGCTGGATAGAACTGACTGAACCAGCTTGTGTCTGAGTTATAATTGGATATTGAGTAGAAGACAAAACATAGGGTTGGAAAACAAAAATTCAAACCTTCAATTTGGAAAAATATAACCAATTTTCCTTTGCCATTCGGGTGGAAAAGCATAGTGGTAGGGTGGTTGTGCTGGACAGCTTTAATTTCAACTCGACACACCTGGATTGAAGGATCCTCAGTTGGGGGATTTCCCGCATTGGACTGGGCTGTGGCTATATCTATGGAGGCATTTTCTTGATTGTTGAGTGATGTGGGAGGGCCCAGCCCAATGTGGATGGTGCCACCCCTGGGAAGATGTCCTGTATTGTATGAGAAAGGAGGCTGAGCACCGGCTTGGGAAAAAAAGCCAGTCAGTATCATTCCTCCCGTGGCCCTGAGTTCCTACCGTGGGCTCCAAAAATGATAAACTGTGACCTGGGAGATATAAGCCAAAGAAATCCTTTCCTCCCCAAGTTGGTATGGGCCAAGGTGTTTTGTCACAGCAATTGATAGCAAACTAGAACAGCGGTAGAGGTGCATCTTTTAGGTTATCTGGCCCTGGCCTATGATGACCAAAAGGAAAGTAGAATTTTCCCAGTATCTAGCAGTAGTAGAAAAGGGAGAAGCACTGTCAGCTCAGTTAGTGACTTCTTCACTATGAAGATGTGCACCTTTCATCTCATCATTGTTAAGGCCCTGAGTGACTAGGCAACTTTCTTATGAAAGGCACGTGACAGAGACGCCGACCTGGCACCACACTCCCACAGAATTGGCCTCTCAGCATCCACTCAGATGGTTTTGCCAGGGGCCTCTTTCTTACCACTGCTTGTTTCTTGTTGGCTTAGGTTGCATTCTCTCAATTTTTTCTGATATGCAATTTATTGGTCCTTTGAATTTAGGTCAGTACAATCACTTTTTCTTTTAAATGTAATTTGTGGCATATTTTCAGACTTGTATTGAAAAACATATTTTCAAATAATTCTAATTTTAGGCCTCAGCCCTTCAAGATTTCATGCAAAGGTGACTAATTCAGCACCTGAATGTTTGGCATTTAGGTGGCTCAGTGAAGGGTGTAGACTCCTGAGTCTTTCACCACCAGACAGAGTATAGGACGATGAAGAAACTTCAGTGACCTTTGTTCCCACTTTCACAGACCAGCTCCGTCCTCCCTTGCTGGCCCTGCATTAGTCAGATGCCCTTCAGTGCGTGCTTTTTGACTCATCTGGCTTTGCTCTCTCCAGGGCAACTGACATCAGAACATGTAGAAGGCAGTCTTCCACAGTAACACCGGCTGGATGGTCTCTGGGTGGTGAAGTGTGTAGGGTCAGAAATGAGAACCCAGCCTATGGTTAGAATCAATGCCTATATCCTTTGACAGAGTGAAGAAGAGAAAAACAAATCCACTGGATCATAGATTTCTATGGCACAAGAGCCCAGAGATTGAAGACCCATGGAGCCAGGATGAACTGTGCTGTTTAAGTTCCTTCCATAACATGGGCAGCCTTGTAGACATATAATTGAACCCAGAGGACACTGTCCAGTAGCAACTGACATGGGGTGGAGAACAGCACAGCCTGTATCTTAGATGCTTCCTGGTCTCCCTGTGCAGCCTTCCTTTCTCCCCAGTATTGGATAGGAACACCTCTGGAGAAAGATTCGCATGGCTACAATGAGGTAGGTCAGGAAATCCGCTTATGGTCAACCTTTATGCCAAAAGGCAGGGAAGAGTGGGAGTAACAATTTTAGGTTCCTGGCTTTAGGAAAAGGTAGTTTTGGATTCTATGGCTTACTGTGTGGAGGCAATTGATGCTTCTGTAGCCTATCTACGGGGAAAATGCAGGGTGAGGCAGGAGGGCGGTCAGCTTTGGAGGCTTCCTCTGGGGTCTTCATCAGGGAGCATCGTCTTTGGAGTTCTACCAGATGGATTTCTTCTTTGCCAGGCCTGTAAGGAGGCAGATTTTAGACTCCAATATATCTAATTCTAAAGCTCCTCTTAATTACTCTAATTTTCTTTGGTTCCATTTTATGTCTCCACAGTATACTGTGACCTACCGGTGCTGTTTTCCTCATCTTTGGGTCCCAGTCCCCAGCAGGGTTCCTGGTACATGAGAAACATTCAGTAACTGCTTAGGACAAGAAGAATGAAGGAAGAGAGGAAGGAAGGGAAAGAGGTGGATGATGTTCTATCATTAAACTCCACTATACAGAGGAATTGAATGGAAACCTAGATACCATCCAAGTCTGTTATGGGAAGAGAAATGGTTGTAATATTTGGATACTCATTTTACTCATTAAATCAAATAGATTAGAATATTCTAAACACATTGTGTTAATAGAAATGTCAAGACTTTCCCAGCCTCATCGTAGTTTAGAAGTTCCTGCAGGGAAAACCACCTTTCACCTAAGGATTGTATAAACTCAGAGCAATTTTCCATTCATCTGACCTGGGAACTACTTACCTCCAAGGTTTGGTATCATAAAGCTGAACCAGATGCAAATGCAGGTGTCTTGTGGTTTTCCCAGCTGCGGTTAAATATTTAAATTTGCTTTAGAGATTGCATTTCTTTCTCAGAGATAGTAAATTTTTTCTTCATATCCTGTGTTAAGGAATCTAGTCAATTACTTAATTGCAGAATAATGAGCAACATTTCCACTTCCAAGTATGTATCCTTGTTATTTTAATGAGATAAATGCCAAGAGATTTGTACAAGCAAGAGAAAACTTTGTTGTTCTTTTTGTTTTTTTAATAGTTTACTGCAATTTAGCTGAGTGAAGTGGTGGTATGTTGTTGTTACTATGGCTGCCACTTATATATTCCCAGGAGGTTTTTGAAGGACAGTAACTTGAGTATAAGTGTTTGATTAGTCAGTGCTTCTTACTGAAGGATGTTTGCCTCCCATTCCCAGCAATCTTGTCTTCTGCTAGGGACAAGAGAACTTATCACCTTTCCTCCCCAGGTGGATGCCACCACCCTTTATCCACATCTGGCTTTGTCCTGGCCGAAAATCATGGTGCTGGGTAGATCTTGTGTCTCACCCATGGACTAGGGCTTCCGGCCTTTGCTGAACACTGACTATTACAATCTGGAAGGAGTCCTAACAACCTCTTAGTCATATACTTTTGGTATGAGAAAAATCTTATACAAATTCTAAAGAAATGGCTTATAAGCCTGTGGAACTTTACTTTTTGTGAGGCAAGTTTTAGCAAGTAAGAATGTCAGTCACATTGGGGCTGGAGAGATGGCCTAGCGGTTAAGAGAGCTGACTGCTCTTGCAGAGGACCCGGGTTCAATCCCCAGCACCCACATGGCGGCTGAGAACCGTCTTTAACTCCAGTTCCAGGGGAATCCGATGCCCTCTTCTGACTTCCACGGCATTGCATGACATGGGTGCACAAACCTACATGCAGACAGTACATTAATACACATACGAAAATGAATAAACAAATAATTTAAAAAAAAATGAATGTCAGTCACCTGAACTTTTAGTGTTTCTTGCTGAAGGAGGACAGCAGAGAGGGAAGAAGAAAGGGGAAAGGAGGGAGGGGAAGGGGGAAAGAAAAAAGAAGGTAAGGGAAAGAGAGGGGGAAAGAGAAAGAGAGGAAAAGAATAAAAAGCAGGAGAGAGAGAGAAAGGAGAGAGGGAAATAACAAAAGGGGAGAGGAAGTGGGGAGAACACTCTTCTTTAGGTTATAAACGGTAGTAATTCCAAATGGAAATCCAGAGAAATGAATGAGCCCTTGATTCAAATTTTGTTCGTAGGCTTCTTTTGAAGAAAAACCCTTTGTTTTAAGCACAATTTTTTTTTTTTTGGTCTTTTCATGACAGGGTCTCCCTGTAGCCCCAGCTGTCCTGGAACTCGCTCTGTAGACCAGGCTGGCCTTGAACTCACAAAGATCCGCCTGCCTCTGCCTCCCAAGTGCTAGGATTAAAGGCGTGTGCCACCACGCCTGGCATTAAATATCTCTTTGTGCCTGTTCTATATTCTTCATAAAGCTTTGTATAGGATGGAGGTATTGACTCTGATGATTTTGATAAATTACTATATTTCAAGTCAAGTATAATTTACCGAAACACCTTGCAATTGCACAGTGATTCCCAGACAGTTCCAGTTCTTAGTGCTCCAGCAAGTGTTGAGTGAGAATACGTGTGGGCTTTCCTCATCACTTCCTTAGCTCTCATCATCCAATCCAAACCCTAGGGCTACAGTGTGGATAGGAGCCTCTCAAGATGCATATCAAAGATGCAGATACTTCTCTAATATGCAGAACTCTATATATCCAAGAACCCTATAAAACAAAGGCCCAGTGGGTCTCAGTGGTGGTCTTGCTAGGAATGGCAGAGGGCAGGTTGGAGACACAGGTCTACCCTGCTGCCTGCAGCATATAGGAATTCTTTTCTAAGACTGCACTCAGATGAAGATGGACTTCTTGACTTTGTCACTGAAAAGAATTTCAGGATGGGCTTATCTGAAGCAGAATTGAGGTTTATTGTGAAGATAGTTGGACATAAACTTAAGTATAGTGGTTATAAGAAGAGAGAAGATAATGTACATCCAGGCAGTTCTTGAGAGCCTCAGTCTTAAGTGCTACAGCAGCAGCATATATGCAATTGGAGTGCTGCTCCAGTTAAATCTCAGACAATTGCTATGAAACTTTTCTCTTTTTCTGTTTTTTTTCTTTCTCCCTTTTCAATAATTCAGATTATAGGTTGGATCCAGAGATGCCTCTGTAGGATCACAATCTGTTAAGGCAAAACCACAGGTCACAAGGATTGCTTGAAATGATCCTTTCTTGTCAGATTCCTAGAAAATTAGAGGTTTACAGCTAGAAAAGGAGAAAGGCCATATTCAGAGGTCATAAACACTTAGGCCCTAAGGATGATTCAAATTCATTGCTATTTTAACTTTCTCATTTGAAGCATCTTTATATGAAAAGAATTTTGTCTCTGGAACAACCTTCTCAAGAGAATGTTCATTGTACTGATGCTGTTGATTCTGCTAGTGGGGACCTCCAATGTCCCTTAGTTTTTCTTCTTTTTTTCCTACCTCAGTCTAGGTTCTCTCTCTCTCTCTCTCTCTCTCTCTCTCTCTGTCTCTCTCTGTCTCTCTCTGTCTCTCTCTCCCTCCCTCCATTCATCCCTCTGTGTCTCTCTCCAGGTACACAAAGACACACACACACACACACACACACACACACACACACACACACACACAGCCTCTGTGACAAAACATGGACTGGCCCCTATCCAGGACTCCCAGATGTTTGCTCTTCATTTTCTCCCCAGCAACCTTTCTGAGGATTTGGGCTAAATTACTAAGTAATGGAGGGGTAAAGTTGTAGCAGGAGTTCCATGAAGCAAGAATGAGTGCTTGTACTCCAGCCTTCTGATAATGTTGTGCAGACCCATTTCCGTGCTGGGTCTGCACCCTACAGAAGCTGTGTGTTCTTTTTGTGCCTAGGACTGTGGGGACAAGAGGCCTGCTAATGAAATGAGGATGAGTCAGTGACCATCTTACCTGAGTCTCAGTGTCCTGGGGTATGGAAGGGAGATTTTATAAATGCTTGACTGACTGAAACTGTGGTCTAAAACCAGGTTCCATCCAATAACAGCCAGTTGTGTTATGAGATTAGAATGCGGATCAGGCTGCAGGATCTGGGCTGTAACAGGAGTCTTATTCCTCTATATTGCCTCCACCCACAGCAGAGGACAGGGCTTGCACACCTGTACATACAGCCATGCTTGGCAGTCCCACAAACATGCTCTTATGTGGGCACAGACCCTTTTCACCTTTGTTTGCCAACAGCCTGTTGAGAAGTGATGATTCCACTAGTCTCCCTTTGAGGAGCAGCTTTCACAGGAGGCAGCATATCTCCCCCCAGTTCAGTAATCTAATTAGGCTGCCCCTCCTTGGGCCTGCCCCACCAGACTGGGAGGCACTGAGTCTTCCTCTACCCTGCTCTCTGTCAGGCCCACATTTGCCCTAGGCCACCTGCTCCCACTCTAGTGATCCTCACTCCGTGCTCCTCTGCCTTGCTGATCCTCACTCCCTGCTCCTCTGCCTTGCTGATCCTCACTCCCTGCTCCTCTGCCTTGCTGATCCTCACTCCCTGCTCCTCTGCCTTGCTGATCCTCACTCCCTGCTCCTCTGCCTTGCTGATCCTCACTCCCTGCTCCTCTGCCTTGCTGATCCTCACTCCCTGCTCCTCTGCCTTGCTGATCCTCACTCCCTGCTCCTCTGCCTTGCTGATCCTCACTCCCTGCTCCTCTGCCTTGCTGATCCTCACTCCCTGCTCCTCTGCCTTGCTGATCCTCACTCCCTG
The DNA here is from genome assembly GCA_009823505.1 of Rhizomys pruinosus. Classification (NCBI taxonomy): domain Eukaryota; kingdom Metazoa; phylum Chordata; class Mammalia; order Rodentia; family Spalacidae; genus Rhizomys; species Rhizomys pruinosus. The sequence continues at coordinate 721,940 of VZQC01002081.1, read as the reverse complement.
CTCCTCTGCCTTGCTGATCCTCACTCCCTGCTCCTCTGCCTTGCTGATCCTCACTCCCTGCTCCTCTGCCTTGCTGATCCTCACTCCCTGCTCCTCTGCCTTGCTGATCCTCACTCCCTGCTCCTCTGCCTTGCTGATCCTCACTCCCTGCTCCTCTGCCTTGCTGATCCTCACTCCCTGCTCCTCTGCCTTGCTGATCCTCACTCCCTGCTCCTCTGCCTTGCTGATCCTCACTCCCTGCTCCTCTGCCTTGCTGATCCTCACTCCCTGCTCCTCTGCCTTGCTGATCCTCACTCCCTGCTCCTCTGCCTTGCTGATCCTCACTCCCTGCTCCTCTGCCTTGCTGATCCTCACTCCCTGCTCCTCTGCCTTGCTGATCCTCACTCCCTGCTCCTCTGCCTTGCTGATCCTCACTCCCTGCTCCTCTGCCTTGCTGATCCTCACTCCCTGCTCCTCTGCCTTGCTGATCCTCACTCCCTGCTCCTCTGCCTTGCTGATCCTCACTCCCTGCTCCTCTGCCTTGCTGATCCTCACTCCCTGCTCCTCTGCCTTGCTGATCCTCACTCCCTGCTCCTCTGCCTTGCTGATCCTCACTCCCTGCTCCTCTGCCTTGCTGATCCTCACTCCCTGCTCCTCTGCCTTGCTGATCCTCACTCCCTGCTCCTCTGCCTTGCTGATCCTCACTCCCTGCTCCTCTGCCTTGCTGATCCTCACTCCCTGCTCCTCTGCCTTGCTGATCCTCACTCCCTGCTCCTCTGCCTTGCTGATCCTCACTCCCTGCTCCTCTGCCTTGCTGATCCTCACTCCCTGCTCCTCTGCCTTGCTGATCCTCACTCCCTGCTCCTCTGCCTTGCTGATCCTCACTCCCTGCTCCTCTGCCTTGCTGATCCTCACTCCCTGCTCCTCTGCCTTGCTGATCCTCACTCCCTGCTCCTCTGCCTTGCTGATCCTCACTCCCTGCTCCTCTGCCTTGCTGATCCTCACTCCCTGCTCCTCTGCCTTGCTGATCCTCACTCCCTGCTCCTCTGCCTTGCTGATCCTCACTCCCTGCTCCTCTGCCTTGCTGATCCTCACTCCCTGCTCCTCTGCCTTGCTGATCCTCACTCCCTGCTCCTCTGCCTTGCTGATCCTCACTCCCTGCTCCTCTGCCTTGCTGATCCTCACTCCCTGCTCCTCTGCCTTGCTGATCCTCACTCCCTGCTCCTCTGCCTTGCTGATCCTCACTCCCTGCTCCTCTGCCTTGCTGATCCTCACTCCCTGCTCCTCTGCCTTGCTGATCCTCACTCCCTGCTCCTCTGCCTTGCTGATCCTCACTCCCTGCTCCTCTGCCTTGCTGATCCTCACTCCCTGCTCCTCTGCCTTGCTGATCCTCACTCCCTGCTCCTCTGCCTTGCTGATCCTCACTCCCTGCTCCTCTGCCTTGCTGATCCTCACTCCCTGCTCCTCTGCCTTGCTGATCCTCACTCCCTGCTCCTCTGCCTTGCTGATCCTCACTCCCTGCTCCTCTGCCTTGCTGATCCTCACTCCCTGCTCCTCTGCCTTGCTGATCCTCACTCCCTGCTCCTCTGCCTTGCTGATCCTCACTCCCTGCTCCTCTGCCTTGCTGATCCTCACTCCCTGCTCCTCTGCCTTGCTGATCCTCACTCCCTGCTCTTCTGCCTTGCTGATCCTCACTCCCTGCTCCTCTGCCTTGCTGATCCTCACTCCCTGCTCCTCTGCCTTGCTGATCCTCCCTCCCTGCTCCTCTACCTTGCTGGTCCTCACTCCCTGCTCCTCTACCTTGCTGATCCTCACTCCCTGCTCCTCTGCCTTGCTGGTCCTCCCTCCCTGCTCCTCTACCTTGCTGATCCTCACTCCCTGCTCCTCTACCTTGCTGATCCTCACTCCCTGCTCCTCTGTCTTGCTGATCCTCCCTCCCTGCTCCTCTGCCTTGCTGATCCTCACTCCCTATTCCTCCCTTTTAAGGCCCACACTTCCCCTGAGCCTGCTCTTCCCATGGTCCTTCCCTCTCCACATTCCCCTTCCCTTTACCTGCCCCCCATCACACCTCTCCCCAGCCCTGCCCGCACTCTGACTCTTCCTTAGTCCTGCTGTTTTCTACCCTCTTCCTCCCTGGTACCCCACCAGGTATTCCATAAAGGACAGAAGCAGAAAGGAAGCATCCATCAAGACTTCCCACCTTCTTGGCATGTACTCTTGTTATCTTGAGTTCAGTGCCTTGGAGTACATGAAATCCTAGCCTGTCCCTGTGCAGATCTCAAAGAAGAGAAATCTTCAGAGAAGGGGACATAAGACCTCGGAATTACAGGGACTAGAGACAGTCTCGTACCATCAGTAGCAGACAAGGAAGTAGGAAATCTGGTTCTGATTTCTTGAAACCTCAGAGCTTCAGAAAACCCTTCCTTTTAAGATGGCCATTTCTGGTTTTTCTGAGACACTTCCTTCTAAGGGTTCCCTCAGCTGTATGGTGTTTGAGGTGACCACTCATGGAGAAGGGTACCTGTCCACCCCCATCCTATGTATCCCACTCTCTGAGCCTGATCCTCTGGCATCTGGCTTTGAGAGGAGTTTTGATGTCAGTGGCTATGGGGAGATGACCAGACTCATTACCTCTTCCTCAAGGTGTAAGTTGCATCAGCCTTTTCCCAGTAAGTTCTTCTTGTTCTTTCCAGAAGTAGCTTCTTTGGGACTCCTATATCCCTTCATGTTTAGTGTGGCACTTAATCCAGATTGCTTTTGAATTATGGCCACCTGCTACCATGGTAGGTCCTCTACCTGGTGTCCAGGTACAAAGGCTCACATCGCATCTACTTCATCATCTACCTCTGAAATAGCTTAGTGTATGGTATTCCCTCAAATAATTGAATGACTGAATAAATATGTGAATAAACAGATGTGCACAGAATTCTAAGGTTGGTAAAAGACAGGACTCTTTCCACCATATAAATAGAAAGTAAGACTGCTTGTTTTAACAGTATTGGGTGGCTGTCTCATTTGATGCCTAGTGCTGCCTCTCTGAGTCCTTCCTAGCTACGGGCAGGCATCCCAACTGCGTGGATCTGTCCCTTCTTGGGGTAGCTTGCCTTCCAATCTCAACTTCATTCTTCCCACCCACTTCTATCTTCATACTCAGGTATCACCTGAATCTATCTTGTTAAAAACAAAGCAAATAAGGCTTAATGAGATCATTTACTTAGTTTAGTTTGTAAAGAACTTGTATGCAACCACAAGAACCTCAGTCTGAGCCCTCAAACCCACATAAAACAGCTGACTGTGGTGTCAAGTTTGAAATCCCAGTGCTTGGGAGACAAAGATAAAACCTGGGGTTGGCTAGTTAGCCAGTCTAGGTGACCTGTCAAGTCCCAGGCCAGTGAGAGAGGCTGCATCCAAAGTGAAGATAGATGGCTCCTATGATTCAACATCAAGGTTATCCTGTAGCCTCCACATACACACAGAGCTTAGTTTTCTACCCTCATCTTGTATTCTATGAGGTCTATTGTACTCTTCTCTGATCTTCCACAGCCAATGTTTTTGTTGGTTCCTGGAGCTTCATGGTCTCAAGGTATCTTCTGTTGCTGAGGACAGGCTTCTGTTCAGATACTGATGGATTCTTCATCACACAGGTGACTTCTCTTATGTCTGTCTGTCTTTTTCTGTCTGGTCCAGGCTATAAGACACAACATGTGGAAATTGGCCATTTTTCTGATAGCGTTGAAGGAAGCAAACAGTCATGTAGCTGAAGGACAGAGTTTCCATAGTTCTTATTTCTCCTGAAGGATGCCTGGGAACTTATTCTCTCTGCTCCAGGGTCTCTACAGTCAGGCCCTGCCAAATTCATTCTACTTCATTATGTAGGATTGTTTAGCTCCCCATTAATCAGGGCTCTGTGTCCCAGAGGAAACAGCCCCGACTTCAAAAAGCACTCTTTCTTAAGGGTGGGAGAAGGAGGAAGCAGAAGACAACAAAATTAAATCGGTTCTCTAAATTTCTTTTTCTTCATGGATACGAGATAGTAAAAATAAATAGCTCTTATATTCTGTTTAAATACAGTAATGCATTAGAACACATTCCAAGCTGCTTGGTCACTAAGTTCAGTGCTTGCCACCGTGGGAAGCGGTGGTGTCCCCACTATATGGGCTGATGGGAGAGGTTTTGGCCATTCTGCCACTTGCTTCCCTTTGTTCCCCATCCTGTTCTCTTCATCTATCCTGTCTGCAAGGAAAAGAAGGAAGCTACTGATTTCTGTCCTTACTGATGAGATTATTGCTGCCTTACAAGGCACAACAAATACATCGTTTTTGAACTTAAATGTTTTTTTTTTTTCTTCTGAAAGGTTCTCTAAGCTCTTCTTCCCAACTCAAGTCACTTTAACCAACACCAAAGACCCAAACTAGGCAATGCTGCTGATGCTGTAGCGAGCAACACTGCCTGAAATAAAACTCTATCCCAAGCTTTCAGACTGTGAATGACAGCTGGGCTCCCGATGCAAACTGATGCCTTCCCCTTCCTCCCAGCAAATCATGTGAAGACAGTCTGAAGAGGGCTCTGCAGGGAGTGCTAGACTTCATGACTCAGGCTTAGGGAAGCAGGGTGGCAGTTAAAGAAAGAAACAAGTGAAACTTTTCAGTTCTGATAGTCTGGAGAACTGTATGCATGTAGGAGATCCCAAGTTGCTGATGCTATTTATTCCCTTGTTGCTATTCTCCACCACTTTGCATGTATGTATGGATTATCATACATGGCTGCATTAATAGCGAGGACAGTGGACAGACAGGCCGTGACTACACAGTTGGAGGTCCATTCTCCAGCTGTTCCCATTCAGCGTAATGTCTGAGTTTTCAGAACTTGCCTAGCCAGCACCTTACAGCTAGTCCTTCTTTCCAACCACTGGGCATGTTGCTTTTCACTAAGGCCTCTGCCTCCTTAATCACTGAACCTATAGCTGACCTTCCTTACCCATAGGCTGCACTTTTAAATGTAGGCATTAGTTACATTTCTTGTCACTAGGCCAAAATATTTGACCAGAGGTAGGAAGGTAAAGAAGAAAGGTCTCATTTGGGTTCATTGTTCCAGGATACGGTTCATCATGGCAGAGAATTCCTGGCAGAACTTTGTGGTGGCCATTTGCATTCCATCCACAGTCAGGAAGGAGGGAGAGATAAATATTTCCCCTGGCTCTCTTTCTTCTTTTTATCCAGTCTTGGACCCCAGCCTATGGAATAGTATCACCCACAATTAGGATGGGTCTTTCTACTTCAACTAACCCTAATCTGGAATCCCCCTCATGAACATGCCCATAGTGTTGTCTCTTAGGTGATCAGTTTCCTGTCAAGATGACAGTGTTATACATCACAAGATATTCAGGTGTGGTGAGGCCAACAGGTTAGGAAACAACTGCCAATAAGAGGGGAATATTTTCTTCAGGATTCACAAAAGGAGGGACTTCACACTATGGGGGCCACAGCAGCATGGACCAAAAGCAAAGAGAAGGATCATCTCTGAGCAAAGGCTTTTATTGTGGTTTCCATGGAAAAGAGCAGATGCAGCAAGATAACCAGTCCCAGAATTGTCTACTTTAGGTAACTGCAAGGCTTCTGAGCATACAAGCTGTTCACCATTATTTGGTATCTAGACCTAGGACATGGATTGTCAGTTATGGGCTGGTATGTCTCAATTCCACAAAGGAGGGATTTGGGTATAAATTCTGAATCCATTGGTTTGCATATAAGAGGTGTGCTCACACTAATGTTCACCCTGGAAGTTGTCCTGGAAGAGAATCCCCCCCACCCCCCACCACACATATATCACTATGCTACATATCAAAGCATACAGAAACTAAGCATACGTGGTCAGTGTCCTGGGCCACCACAATGATGCATGAAACTGTGTTGGCTTTTGTTGGCTGTGAAGCTCACACTCCATTCTCTCCTCCCCTGGCCAATGGTGTAAGGTCCAGTTTTGCAAAGTATCCTACCCACCTGAATTTCAATAAAGCTGAAGTGGTCAAGGCTTTACATCAGTGGTGTTCAGGGGATTGCCCTGCTCCCTGTTTTCTTAGCTAGCCTCCTGAAGCTTTGAATTGTGGTTGGGATAAGGTGAGCATCCATACAGTCCATGCTAAGATCACAGCACTATCCTAAGCTGTTCCTGTAAAAATTCTTAGGGGAATCAAATGCTACCACTCCTTTAAAATGCAAATAGAAGCCCAGCATAGTGGTGCACACCTTTAATCCTAGCACTTGGTAGGCAGAGGCAGGCAGATCTCTGTGGGTTCAAGGCCAGCCTGGTCTATAGAGTGAGTTCCAAGACAGCCAAAGCTACAGGGAGACCCTGTCTCAAAAAAAAAAAAACAAAAAAAAAAAACTAAAATGCAAATAGAACCTCAGTAAAGACTCTTGTCCACATGGTTTTCCGCTTTCTCTCTTTCTGTCCTTTGATGTTTTGGGGTGGGATGAGAGCCTTTACACCTTTGAGATTATTTGCTGTGCTGGAGCCTTTCACATACTAGCTTTGTAGTCTGTCCCTGAGCTACAACTGTATTCCAAAGTTTGCATTTTGTTTATTGCTGGTCATTTTCTTGTGTCTCCTTGTTGTACATACCTGGAGAGGACAAGGTTGGCACCTGCTCTTTTTAATTTTTAAGCCTCTTATTCAAATGCAGCATGAACTACAACACAGAGAACTTCCCTATGAAGTAATGGGAAAAAAATCTCTTGATGCTTTGTGTTAGCATGTGTATCCAAGATGGACTCTGGAACTGGTTTTTTGTCTGCCTTTCACTGTCTATAAAATGAAGATGTTAGCAGACATGACAGACGGCGTGTGGACTCAGAAAGCCCTAACCCCAAACAGTTGCTGCTATCCCTTGCCCAGCTGTGGTGTCTACCAGATTTTCTCACTTGTCCATTCTAGAATTCAAAAGTGTATATATCTTATTTCTGTAAGTCTAACCTTTGACTTGCCTTTTTTCCCACTGAATTAACTGCTTTGCAAATACCAGCAACAGCAACCAAAACAGAGTATGCTCACTCTTCTAGTTTGTCTTCCATTGCTGTGACAAAACACTCTGACACCAACTTGGGAAGGAAAGAGTTTATTCAGCTCACATCTCCTGGGTCACAGTTCATCACTTAGGGTGCCCAAGGCAGGAACTCAGGGCAGGAACCTGGAGGCAGGAGCTGAAGCACAGGCCATGGAGGAATGCTGTTCACTGGCTTGCTCCCCTGGCTCATGCCCAGCCTGCCTTCTTATACGGTACACAACAACCTGCCCAGGGTGGCACCACTCATTGTGGGCTGGGCCCTCCCACACTGCTCGACCATCAAGACAATACTCCACAGATGTGGCCACAGGCCAATCCAATGGAGCCAATTCCCCAATTGAGGCTCCCTCAACCCAGGTGTGTCAAGTTGACACTAAAGCTATCCAGCACAATTGACCCCTTGTCAACTTGACACACAAAACACATCACTATTAAACCACCACCTTTCCAATTCTTATCCCCAAAGTATGATGTTAACATTAATCACAACCTAAGACAGTACAACCTTAAAAGCCCCACAGTCCTTAAAATGTCCAAACACTTAAAAGTTCACAGTCCGTTAAAAGTCGATTAACTGTGGGCTGCTGTAAAATCCAAAACAAGTACTGTCTTATTTCAAAGGGAAGAATCAGGCACACTCAAACAAAACCTAAGTCCAGCGAGTAGCTCAAGGCTGGACACCTAGGACTCACTTGCAATCTTCTTGGCTCCAAAGGGTTTCGGCAGCTCCCCTTCTCTGACTCTGCCGTCTGTGGCACACACAGCTCATCTCGAAGGCCCAGGCTGACTCCATTTCATACTTGCTGCTGCTCTTGGTGGTCGTCCCACGGTCCTGGCATCTCCAAAAAGCTGGGGTCACCACTGAAACTGAGGTTGCACCTTCACCAATGGTCTCTTCTGACCTCTCCTGATGCAAAGCCTCAGCTTCTCTCCATGACCCCTGCAATCCTGGGGTCTTCACTGCATCCAAAGTGCACTTCCACCAATGGTCTTTCCTGACCTCTCACAGTGCCAAACCTCAGCTGCTCTCTGTGACCCCCTCAAATTTCAACACTGGAACCATATAGGAGACTCTTACACACTACCAAGTCCTGCTTCTGGCTTGAGATGGAGGCTCAGGACCCTTCTGGATCACAGCTTCTGTATGCTGACCCTGAAGAAATTCTTCCCAGAAGATTTCACCACAGTGATGCTGGTCTCTTGTTACTTACAGCTGATTCTTCAGCCCCAGCTAACCAGCATCAATTGTTCCAGTAAAACAAAGATTTCACTTCAGGTTCTGGTCTCTTGTTACTTACAGCTGATTCTTCAGCCCCAGCTGACCAGAACCTACAGATTAAACAGTCCTGATGATCTCTGCTTCCCTTTGAAACTAGAAACTTCACAAGCCAGGCCTCTATCTTCTACAACTCTTCCAGCAAAACTGCTCCAAGCTCCACAGCAATGATCTTTAGGCATTCAATGATTTTCCCAGCCCAAACTTCCAAACGCCTCCACAATCTTTCCCCAAAACACCAAGGTCAGGTCTGTCACAGCAATAGCCCACTCTCTGGTACCAATTTTTCTTCTAGTTTGTCTTCCATTGCTGTGACAAAACACTCTGACCAACACCAACTTGGGAAGGAAAGGGTTTATTCAGCTTATATCTCCTGGGTCACAGTTCATTACTTAGGGTGCCCAAGGCAGGAACTCAGGGCAGGAACCTGGAGGCAGGAGCTGAAGTACAGGCCATGGAGGAATGCTGTTCACTGGCTTGCTCCCCTGGCTCATGCCCAGCCCACCTTCTTATATGGTACACAACAACCTTCCCAGGGTGGCACCACTCATTGTGGGCTGGGCCCTACCACACTGCTCGGCAATCAGACAATACTCCATAGATGTGGCCACAGGCCAATCCAATGGAGCCAATTCCCCAATTGAGGCTCCCTCAACCCAGGTGTGTGAAGATGACACTAAAGCTATCCAGCACACTCACCTACGTGGGTATTTGCTGATCTTGTTGGCTGCTGTGTCAGCACCATCATCTCTCTTGCTCCACCTCCTCTGTGGCTTCAGGTTCTTATGTTTTCTAGAAGAATATAATTCCAGGTAATATTATGGCCTAGTTAATGCAAATATGCAGAATGAGGAATGAGAAAAAGAACATGTGAAAGACACGGCCTAAAGCCCTCCCACATCCAGTTCATCTCCAATGGATGTTTATTGTTTGTAGCCTTCACAAGGGCAGAGAAGAGGAAACGGACTTCAGTTGTAGAGACAGTGTTATACGTAGAGGTTATCTGCAGTGCTTTGTTAAAGCTGTCTGCCTGATGGGACAGAGTATACCTAGGAAGCCATCTGATTTTATAATGATGGTTTCTTAACCTTTATTTCTGTGTCGTTTATGAAAATTCAGTTTGCGTCTCCTTCTTAACTTAAATAAAACAGAATATTTATATGCACCTCACACATCTCTTCATATGTTGTGCTCATTAAAGTGAGGCCTTACATTCCAAAGAAAGCAGCTATTATTTCTGTCTGCATTACAGAGTGTAGGTTTTACCCTGGATTAGTCAAAGCATGCAGGAATTATGTCTGTGGCTGAACACAAACTAATTTTTTCTTTCTCTTCTTTCTCTTCCTTCCAGGATTATACTTTAACTATGTATTTTCAACAATACTGGAGAGATAAAAGGCTTGCCTATTCTGGGATCCCGCTCAACCTCACACTTGACAACCGAGTCGCTGACCAACTCTGGGTGCCCGACACATATTTCTTAAATGACAAAAAGTCATTTGTGCATGGAGTGACAGTGAAAAACCGCATGATCCGCCTCCACCCTGATGGGACAGTGCTGTACGGGCTCAGGTCTGTCTGCTCTTCAGGGCCAATTTTGCCATTGTGTGGTGCATTGGCAGTGAGTTTCTTACTTGATATGATTATAGTAAGTGAGGCCATGTCCTCAGATTAATTACAAAATATCCATGAAACATTCTGAGCTTTGCAGAAAAAAATCTCATCACTCTAAGATTTGGGGCATTACTGTTACTATAAATAGTCACCAACAGTTGCAAAACAGCCTTCTTGGATGGCTTGTATATAATTGGGTTGCCATATCTAAGAACACAGATTCCCTTAGGATGGATTTCCCATATCATAATCACAAAGGCCTGTAATTAATATTGCCCTGACACTGCAGAGGCTTTAATAAAGTTTTTCAAAGCTAGTTACAAAGCTGAAAAAAAATGTTTGCTGTGTAGATTTAATGCATAGCCTCATCAAGACGCTGGCATTAATGTTTATCAGAATGACTGAGTGAGGGCCTTGCTCATGAGAAATGGTTCTGTTGGGGCTTAGAACACAGTTATTCACTTCTGAAAACCAGGCTACCTTTCTAAGCTGCATGGGAGAGAATCAGGGTTTCCTTGCTAAGACCCAATCTGCCCAATATGTTCCATCATGCCTGCTGCTTCAGTATTCTGTGTCTCGTTTTAGTGAATGGTGTTCTTAAGAATATTCTCTTCCTTTTGCCTTGATTTTACATTGATTCATTCGTTTGATGTAGCTCATGTGTTTGTGTGTGTGTGTGTGTGTGTGTGTGCGTATGTATGTATGTATATGTATGTGTGACTTCTTTGATGTCCTAGCTCAGAAGTGCCCCCTGAGACCTCCTAGAAATGGCCTACCATTTTTAATGGATCACATGTGGATTTCTTTTTTTCTTTTTTTGGTTTTTTTGAGACAGGGTCTCCCTGTAGCCCCAGCTGTCCTGGAACTCACTCTGTAGACCAGGCTGGCCTTGAACTCACAAAGATCCACCTGCCTCTGCCTCCTGAGTGCTAGGATTAAAGGCGTGTGCCGCCATGCCGGCTGTTTTTTTTTTTTTTTGTTTTTGTTTTTTTTTGTTTTGTTTTGTTTTGTTTTTTACATGTGGATTTCTTAAAGACTTATCTCAAATTGTTATGAGTCTAGACTCTTTTCTGAAAACTCCAATAGTTTAATGTAAAATTGAAACAAAATATATAGAAATCTTTGTTACTGTAACTTGTAATGCCTCAAAATGTGTGGAGATATTTAACTTTGTCTTAAGTGGAAAATGCAGAATGTCTTTTCTAATAACTAAACTATTAGACTTTCTTAACTATGAAAGAAAAATGGCGAATGATAATAAAACTGTGGTGTTACTTTACAAACGTCTAGCCAGAAGTTTATGAAGGAGGTTTTATCTTTTATTCCAAAATAAGAATTATGGTTTCAGTACTCTAGAGGTTCTGACAAGAGACATTGGTCACATAGAAGTATATTGAGATTTCTTTTGATCATATAATAGGGAGCCATTTATCTGTCTCTCCTCTTTCCCCATTGAAACAAAGGAAGGCAGTATGTGTTTGTGTCATACCTGCATCCGCATGTGTGCAAATAAATGTTCATGTAGTTGTGTGTATGTGTGCAAATGTGTTTGATGTGGCAAGCATCTGAAGGCAATTTTAAATTTGAAACTTAATTACGGTTAATACTAGTTAATACAAAGTTAACACAAACAATACAAAGTTAACCTTTGACATCTTAAGTGCACATATCTGGGTTCCAACCCCGCATCCTCTACTTGGCCCTTCTTTTGTTGTCAAACTTCTTCATTCAAGGTGTTGATTAGCAAGCAGGCCTAGGCCAGTATCTATAGCCCTGATGTAGCTTTTTGGTAAATAGGATCAGATGATCCTCAACTTATATTAGTATGAAGTCCTGATTAACCCATCAGTAGTTTAGCATATTCTAAGTTGAAATCATGGAATTCACCTGGCCTATAGCATATCAGTCTTCAGCCACTGTACACGTTGGCTATTTCCCACTGGAGCCTGAATCTGACCTATGGCTCCCCACTTATGCCCAACATCATAAGAGCGATCCAAACTGAATATTGGTAACATGGAGAAAGAGCAAAATACAAAATCTGAAGTCTACTTTCTCCTGAATGTCTGCTGATGTTATACCATCATAACATCAGAAACCTGAAGTCAACCCTGTGAGTCAGGTTATCTACACTGTGTGTGGGCTTGGAGGAAGTGGGACATGGGACACCCCATCCAAACTCCCCATAGTGGAAGTTTGTAGGGACTGGATTACTGCCTCTTTCCTTATGAGGTGCTGCTGTGGAAGTCCCACCCAGCAGAAGTTACATTCCTCCTGGTTGTATATTTAAGTTAGGCTGGTTGTGCTTTTGAATCCTTGAGGTTGAATTTTCCCACTCTGGGACACTGAGCTTGTCCTTCACACTGTCTCTCCAGCTGTACCCCACTGATGGTCAGTGACCAGTTTTTATCTCTGAGCCTCTTTTCCTATATGCACAATGCTGTGACAGCACCAAGATCAATAAGGATGCTGGCATTTTCTGCGAGAGATAAAGATCTTTGGATATGGAGGAGTTGTCCGTGACGTAGATTAGTGTGTCAAGTCTGGCTTATTCTGGGAAATCATTGATCCTTTACTCTGCTGATGGAAGGCAGCCCACAACTGCTCATGCAGACACTTAAGAACAATCACATTCTCACAATAATAATAGGTCATTGGAAACTATGAGCTACTTTTCCTGACTCTTCTAGTGCCTTGAGCTTGAGACTTGGGGACTGCTCACTTGTGCTCATCAACTTTGCCACAGCTGATCACAGGATGCTGACTGAGCCTCAAGCACAGGCCCAACTCCCTGTCTGATGCTGCAGAATATCTGAATGTGGCATAGTGCTGTCTCAACACAGAGTGCATTCTTTAAAGTCTAAGGTATCAAGAAGGCTTAGCTACTCAGGTCCTCTGTACTTGGGGACACTCCTTCTGCCTCTAGCATGGCTGTTCTGTGTGCCCTGCTGTCTGTCAGAAGGGGGAGCCATCTTCCCTCTCCATATTCTCTACTTTCTTTTCAATCTTCAGATCCTCTGATGTCATTCAATGTCTTGCTTTGCCCCATTAAATATAGAGTATTTGCTCCATGCTGTGCATGTTGCATCTTTGATACTATGGTTGATAAGGAGGTCACAAATAGAACTCCATTTGCTCTAAAAAGCACCCAAGGGTTTAGCAATCTTCACCAAAGCAAGGGAGCATATTTTGACAGAGAAGCTCAATCAAAATCTTTTGGACAATATATTCTAATGGCTCTTAGTTAAAAACTAAGAGACGTGGTTAAAGTTGCCACTACTCGGGTTAAAAGGTTGACTGAAACATTAGATGGAGCCTAGAATGTATTTCAGAAGATTCAAATTAAGCTGTCTAATCAGTTTAGCTAGCTTTTTATTACAAAGCTATAATTTTTTTTAACAGTCCTTTAGTTCAACTACCTTTTTACCCCAGAAAAGATGTTCGCTCAGAGAGTTATTAGGACCTCCATGGTTTGCATGCAAGTTTACCTGTCTTGACTCCTTGTGTTGCTATCTCTCAATCATTTTTATGTAACTAAGTATCATACTGATAAAATTTGCTTTCCAGAAGGGATTGTGCCAGGCAGCATTCCCACCAACAATAAAATGCATGCCAGCCTTGAGACTGACAGTTGCTGTGGGATTTATTATTATTTGGAATTCTATAATTAAACTATTGGTGCTCTTTTTTATCTTTTTTTTTTTTTTATCTCTGAAGGTTGTAGAAAAACTCCATCTCACTTTAAGTCCCAGCTCCATTCATTTTCTTCCCCAAATGAACTTTTTTTCCTATGTCCATAAGGACTTCCCTTTTCACGTCCCCTCTTTATCTCCATACTCTCACTTGATGGTGTGACTTCTTTTTTAAAAAAATTTATTTATTTATATATATTTTTTTATCAAATCTAGACCCATGTCCCCCCATCCCCCCACCCCACCAGAGCTCATGCATTCTGCCAAACATGCTTTTCATCTCTTTCTCAGTCTTTCTCAATATTCTCCATGTGGAAGTTGACTGTTTTTAGCAGAAGTTCACTGTTTTAGTCAGTTCTTCATTGCAGTCCTTTCTGTTGCTGTTGTTGTTATTGTTGTTTCCAATATGTATCACTCCCAACTGCTTGGACAAAAGCTCAAGGGGCCATGCACAGGAAATACTTACAACTAGGTAATTGGCAGTAGCATCCACAGATGAGTGATGCCATTCGTCGTTTGTTTTTTTGGGACTGTGTTACTTCACTCAGCATGATGTCCTCTAGCTCCAGCCATTTTGCTGCAAAGCTCATGATGTCATCTTTCTTTACTGCTGCATAGAACTCCATTGTGTAGATGTACCACATTTTCTCTATCCACTCATCAGTTGAGGGGCATTTGGGTTGGTTCCAGCTCCTTGCTATTGTGAAGAGAGCTGAAGTAAACATGGCCGTGCATGTATCTCTGCAGTGGGGTGAGTCTTGAGAGTACATGCCCAGGAGTGGTATGGCTGGGTCGGGTGACAAGTTCATTCCAAGTCTTCCAAGGGTTCTCCACACTGCTTTCCATAGTGGCTGTACGAGTTTACATTCCCACCAGCAGTGGATGAGTGTTCCCCTTTCCCCACAACCTCTCCAGCACTTGGTATCATTTGTTTTCTTGTTCCTAGCCAGTCTTATTGGAGTAAGATGATATCTTAAAGTGGTTTTGATTTGCATTTCCTTAATGATTAGTGATGTTGAACACTTCTTAAGGTGTTTCTCAGCCATCTCTAATTCCTCACTTGTGAAGTCTCTGTTCAGCTCTTTGCTCCATTTGTTTTCTTTCTTCTTTGTTTTTTGAGTAGTTTATACATTCTGGACTTTGTCAGATGTTTCTGCAGTGAAGGTTTCCTCCCATTCTGTGGGATTTCTCTTCACTTCCTTGATTGTTTAATGAGGTCCTATTTGTCAATTGTCGACCTTAATTCTTGCACAGCTGCTATCTGATACCAGCCTGGAGTATAACTCTGCCCCCACAGCCCCAAAAGGCAATGAAGCAAAAGACAACTGGATTAACAGATTAACTAGATTAAGTCAATCAACAATCAGCCTTGCTGAAGCACCCAGCTCCTACCTACCTTCCTGCACTTCAGCTGGTCTTAGGAGATCTCAAGTCTCAAGACTCACACAACCCTGCCTTTTATACCAGCTGGGAGGATAGCTCCGCCCCCACAACCACAAAAGCCAATTAAGCCAAAGACAACTGGATTAATGGTTAACTAGATTAAGTTAATCAACAATCAGCCTTGCTGAAGCACCCAGCTCCTACCTACCTTCCTGTGCTTCAGCTGGTCTCAGGAGACCTTGTGACTTCTTACTTTAGTGTAAAATGCAGTGGTGTTTTTCCCATTTCAGATAGGCCCTCTGACATGCAGACGGCTCATGCTTTGCCTCCTCTGAAGATGGAGATGGAGTTGCTGACCATTTCAGGACCCTTCCTTTCACTTGCCCTGGTCCCTCTGCTGTAGACTTCACTCTGTATTCTATCCTTTCTCTGTCATTCTTCATCTTACCACACTTCCTTTTGCTCTTCAGAGATATCAGGGAATCCCCTGTTTGGGGGGTCTTTGTAGGTACTATTTATTGAATGTGTCTGTCTCTAGATAGTCGAGTTTTTAGCATCATTATAAGTGACATAATTATGTAACCAAAGGCAGTTCATAGTCTCACCTCCTGAGAAGATCTCTGCTCTGAAAATCTGTTCAGTTTCTCTTCTATTACCTTCTTCCATTGTTACTAAGGAGCTTAACCAGATCTGACATTATCTTACCAATTTATTAGGTTTCTTATCAGTTCACTGTTCTCATTTGTGATTATGGAAACCAGCCACCATGAGATACAAACTAAAAGAAGAGTTGTTCCTGTCTATTTGCTACTGCATCTCCAAAATCTCAAGTACTGTTTGGTGAAAAGAAGTACATTATTATATGTGGATTAATTTGTATCACAGTTCTTATTTAGTGCCAATGTCTTCATAGTTTCTACTTGCATTTTTCTGTTCATTGGAATTTAGCTGTGTAGAAGATATAACTAGTTTTATTTTTTATATTAAATGTTCAACTCTTTGCTCCCAATACTTACTAGATTATTTTTCTGCATAGACTTTACATGTTTGTTGGACATGATTATCAAGCAGTAGGCTGGGAACGTGTACATTCTTCCTCCATGAACACAGGTCTGCATTCATTCTGTCTGTATTTGTGGTTTTTGCAAAGTTTCTTTATTTCCTACATTTCTTGGTAAGTTTATTCCATTTTTAGAAATATGGAGAAGTGCATCATTTCCCATTGTTTTCTAGCTGGCTTTTCCTAAAATGTGAGAAAAGCTATTGACCTATTTTCTTTAAACTATCTTTATGTGGATAAGTATCCAAAATCATCCATCAAGAATAATCTCTTCTTATTTCCAGTAGTTTAATTACTCTTCCTAAGCATTTGAGTTTCAACACTCATATTGTTCACTGATATGATTTTTTCCCCTCATTTTAAATATTTTTTTCTCATTTCTATTCCTTGCTCCATGGATTTGACTTTCACTTCTAGAACATTGAGGAATAGTGACCAACAATGTACAGTATGGCTTTCTTATTCCTATGACAAGGCTGTTATCTGCCCACCATCAAGGGTGACTAGCATTCTTAGTTTAGGGTAACTACTAAGTACTCTTTTACTTCCAAGGTTTGTGTGTGTGTGTGTGTGTGTGTGTGTGTGTGTGTGTATAGACAAAGAGAGAGAGAGAGACAGAGAGAGAGAGAGAGAGAGAGAGACTATTAAGTAGTTTCCAGAAATTGTATTAATAAATTGAAATAATGGTGGATGAAATGTGCCTCCAACTTATAGCATTTATATTTAATAACTATTAATTTGATTATCAGTGTTACATAATGTTTTTAAATGTCAGAAATAGAGTTTACTACTTCAGTCTCTATTTAATTGATTTTTTTCTCAGCTGTAACTATTACATATTAATTTCCTGTCTTGATTCATTTTATAATGCTTATTTTATTGTACATTAACAATTTATAATTATATGTACTGATGGGTACAAAATGATGTCATGATTTATGAATTACAGTGTAGAATAATTGAATCAAACTAGGGGTCATATTTCTAACTTTTAAAATACTTATTATCATTTGATTTGTGGTGAGTGCATTTGATATTTCTTCTTAGTACTCTACAATTAACAATTTTGAAATATACAATCCATTATTACCCATACTGTATAACTGATCTGAAAAAAATCATCCTCTTTGCAGAGATTTTGTACCACTTCACCATTATCATCTTCTTTGCCTCTTCTCTCTTCTCTTTGCCAATTCCCTCTGTGTTCTTTACATCTCCATTTATTGTTGTAGATTTCTCATATGTGTCACAACATGACTATTTGTCTTTCTGTGCCTGGCTTATTGGAGATAACATAATGTTCTCCAGTTCCGTCCTTGTTGTCACAAGTGACAATGACGTTCCTTTTTGAAAATAGTGTTGCATTGTTTACATATTCCACATTTCCTTATCTGTTCAACTGTTGAAGGACAGTTTGTTTATTCCATAACTTTGGTATTGTGAATAAACAACCGGTATGGACATGTGGATATCTTTTTGATAAACTGATCTCAAATCTTTTGGGCAAATACCTAAAAAATGGGATTAATGGTTCATATCGTTATTTTGTTTTTAATGTTTTGAAAATGCTGCATACAATTTCTACAATGTCTCTGCTAATTTACATTTCCACCAACAGTGTGCAGGGCACCTTTGTCTTCACAACCTGGTCAACATTTCTTCCTGATTTTCATGATAGCCATCCTGGCAAGGATGAAGTGGGTTCTTACTGTGCCTTGACTTCATGTGTCTATTAATCGTTCATTTGTTTGCTTTTGAAATCTCTCCTATAAGTATGGGTGTAAACTCTGATAAAAGAATCTCTCCCCAAGTTTTCTGGCTTTTAACAATCTGACTCCTATTAACACCCATGATTTTCTTGAAGTTTCCAGAAAATATGAATGAACTTGCTGAAACTTCCTAAGTAAATTATCCATTGGAGAGTTGGTAGTGTAGGGTCCTCTCATTTGTATGTGCTTGTGTCACACATATTCTGTTCTATATATCAGTTTGCTGTGTATTTTTTGAGATTTCTTTTACTTTGTATTATTAATCAAGATGTGTCCATCTGTATGCTGTGTAATAGATTATATGGCATAAAGAATACCTATTCCTAAGTAGATGCTTCATATTCAGTACTTTGGATAGATATTTTTATGAATGCATACTATATTGCATTTTCTAACATGTTAATGGATTTCTTGATGTTTTCTTATCTGCCTTGAAAATTCATTGTTTTCAGGAAAACGTTTTAATTCGAATTTCCTAATTCATTATCATTTGCTTAAGAACATTTCTTATATTACTCCCTTTATAATTTTGCACAATCGAGAAAAACTATTTAACAGGAAGGTTGTATAGCACATTTACTCCCTAGGTCCTAAACATCTCCCCAGGGAATGAGCAGTTTTGACATGAGACCATTACAGCCTAGTCCCACAGTCTTTCCCTAACATCAGAGGCATAAGACCTTTGTTTCAGTCATCAAATACATCTATTCTAAACTGTGTGCAGAAGAACTGGAGGATTGAAGCAATATGTGCTCTATTCATCATAATTCATAGTGCAGGCAAGGGAAGAGCTATAGAATTACCACAGCCCCTAGTACCCTTAGTGACCATGTAGAATAAACCACCTAAAGTACAAAGTAGATGTTGGAAGAATAAGATTCCTTGACAAGTTACAAGCCAATGTCATCAAAACCATTGGTGGTCAAAAGACAAGTAGCTGACATATTATGTTTGCTAGGAGACAAAAGCTACCACCTTACAATTCTTTACATGGCAAACTGCCCTTAAGGAATTAAAAGGGATTAAGGTACTACAAGGTAGATAAATTCTGGGTGATTTATTTCTATTTCTAATAGAAGTGCCTTAAAAATGGTCAAGGTAGACTTTCAAGTTTAAGAGAAAAGGTATTACCACTAGGTAGATAAATTCTGGGTGATTTATTTCTATTTCTAATAGAACTGCTTTAAAAAATGGTCAAGGGAGCCTTTCAAGTTTAAAGGAAAAGGTATTAGACAATAAACTGAAAGGTATATGAAGGTATAATGATCTCTAGTAAAGGTAAATAAAAATTAGTGACTATTAATTTATATCACTATTAGTGAAATTTTGTTTGTAACTTCATTTTTGAATTTTTATTCTTTACATGATTCAAAGAATAAATTCATAATCATTTAGAAGGTTGAAGTAGGAAAATCACAAGCCCGAGCTATGTAGCCAGCTACAAGCCAACGTTGGCCACCTAGCAAGAACCACTCTCACTCTCCCTCCTTAGAAGACCAAAGCAGATAATTATAAATTAATGTTGTTAGACATACAATGTTCAGAGACACAGTTCTTAATATAATATGAGGGATGCGTAGCTTATTAAAGACTCTATATCAGGAGAGGTAATACTGTTATAATCCCAGGGTGTTACATTTAATATGCATGGTAACCAAAAAGAACATAACTGTGGGATAGCTCCAAAGGGAGTGAAATTGTGCAGCTACTGATATAATTAAACAGCAAAGAAGAAAGAAATGAGGGAAGAAAAAAACAGTGCATAAAGAAAACAAATAACATTGTTAGTTACACAAGTCTGTCTTATTGATAACTTTAAATGTAAATAGATTCAAGCAACCAAAAATGAGAAATTGATGGAGGATCTAAAAATAAAGCAGGATCAAATTATGTGTTGACTTTATAAATAAATCCACAAACTCAGACCCAAGCAGACGTTTAAATACAGGCCTGTTCTAGTTTGCTTTCAACTGTTGTGACAAAGGAGTCTGAACAATACCAACTTGGGAAGGAAAGGGTTTATTCTTTCATCTCCTGGGTCTGGATTCATCACTTAGGAAGCCCAAGGTAGCAACTTGGGGAAGGAACCTGGAAGCAGGAGCAGAAGCACAGGCCATGGAGGAATCTTGCTCACTGGGTTGCCCCACTGGCTGGCCCATGTTCAACTTGTTTTCTTATACAATATAGAACAACCTGCCCAGGGATAGCAACATTCACAGTGGTCAGCCCCTTCCACATCACTCAACAATCAAGGAAATACCCCACAGACATGGCCACAGGCCAATCTGAAGGAGACAATTCCTCATTTGAGGCTCCCTCACTAAAACTATCCTGCATAAAGCTTAAATAGAGCTAAGTCAGTTGAAAATGAAAGGGTGCAAAGACTTATTGCATACTAATAATAACTAAAGGAAATTCGAGGTAGTGATGCTAATACTAAATAAAGCAGATGAACATAAAAACTATAGCAAAAGTCAGAGACTACAGCACATTAATGAGTCACTAAGAGGATTTAGCAATCATAAACATGAATCCCCTAAATAGGGGACTTCCAAAACATAGGAAGCCAAGTGTCATGAAAGGGAAAGGAGAAACACACAGTGATTACACCCATCTATGAGTGCTAAGTTCTGAGAAAATGTATACATTTAGATGCTACAACAAAAAGATGAATCTTTTCACAAGAGTGACCTTTCAATAATGAAAACAAAAGGGGAAAGAGAGCAAAGAAAATCCAAAGCTAGCAAAAAAAATAATAATAGAGTGTAACAGAGGTAGATGCACATGGATGGTGTGCAAAGCCAGATGACACCACAGCTTGGCCTTTGTTTTCAAACCAACAAATCGAAAAACTCATGTTGAGATTTGACTAAGTATAAAAAGAGAAGATGGAAATAACAAAAATCAGAAATAGAAAAATGAGGGCTCAACAGTTTTATGCAAATGAGGTTTATAATCTATTAGTTATATGCTACAAAATTTTATAAATGAGATGAAATGAAATTTTTTTAAAAAGCAACACACCAAAGCTGAATCATGAATAGAAAATACAAATATAATCTTAACAAAATGCTCTACACTAAGTGGCTTCAGAAGTACACTGTATTGAGGGGCTGGAGAGATGGCCTAGCAGTTAAGAGCGCCAACCGCTCTTGCAGAGGACCCGGGTTCGATCCCCAGCACCCACATGGCGGCCGAGAACCGTCTGAAACTCCAATTCCAGGAGAACTCCAGTTCCAGGGGAATCCGAGACCCTCTTCTGACCTCCGCGGCATTGCACGACACGGGTGCACAGACTTGCATGCAGACAGTACATTCATACACATACAGAAATAAATAAAAATTAATAAAAAATTTTAAAATAAGCACCATTTAAAAAAAAAAAAAAGAAGTACACCGTATTGAATTGACACTAGTTAATTAAAGATCCAAACTTGAGCACATACAATTTCAGCCACATCATATTTGACAAGGGGGCCAAGAAGCCTCAGTGGAGGAAAGACAGCATCTTCAGCAAATGGTATTGGCAAAACTGGATCACCACTTGTAGAAGAATAAAATTAAATCCCTACCTCTCTCCCTGCACAAACACCAACTCCAAATGGATCAAAGACCTCAACGTGAAACCCAAAACTCTGAAGGTGATAGCAGAAAAAGTTGGCAACAACCTACAAGACATAAGCTTAGGAAAAAACTTCCTAAGTCAGACAGCAGCTACATGGGAAATAAGGTTGAGAATTGATAAGAGGGACCTCATTAAACTCAAAAGCTTCTGTACAGCAAAAGAAATAATCAGGGAAGTGAAGAGAAAACCCACAGAGTGGGAGGAAATCTTCCCCGCTGATACATCTGACAGAGCGTTAACTTCCAGAATATATAAACTATTCAAAAAACAAAGAAGAAAACAAATGACTCACTCCAAAGATGGAATAAAGAGCTGAACAGAGACTTCATAAGTGAGGAATTAGAGATGTCTGAGAAACATCTTAAAAAATCTTCAACATCACTAATAATGAAGGAAAAGCAATTTAAAACCACTTTAAGATATCATCTCCAATAAGATTGGCTAGGATCAAAAAAAAACAAATGATAGTATAGATTGCCATTGTTGGACTACCTGGGCTATATCATGGAGGCCAGTACAGGAAGATCAAGACAGAATGTGTGCTTACTGGACTTCATTTGGGGGACCATGGGAGGGAAAGACCCCAGTGTGGAGGAGTACAAGGATAAGATTGATGGTTGTTTGGGCTTGCCAAGGAGGAATCTTCATACACTTCCTTAAGGAAAACACGACATCTTTTGGGAAAAAAAAAGAAAAGAAAATCTTCCAATTCAGGTGAAATTTGTATTATATATGTATACATATTGAAGCAATACAAGTTAGAACAACAACAAAAGTACTGGGGGGAAAAACTCTGGAAAGAGTCAGAAAAAGGTGCAAGACATGTATGGCAGAGTGCAGGAAGTCAGGTGAGGTGGAGGGTATGGAAAGGGAAGAGACTCTAAATTCAATTGAGAAGTGATGTATGATGTATGGAAAAAGTTTAATAACAATAAAAAATAAATTAAAAAAATAAGATGATAAAGGAATGTTAGCAAAACAACAACAACAACAAAACAACAACAATAACAACAAAAAACCCCACATGCCTGGCCTGGTAGTACATGCCTTCTAATCCTAGCACTTGGGAGGCAGAGGTAGGCGGATCTCTGTGAGTTCAAGGCTAGCCTGGTCTATAGAGTGAGTTCCAGGACAGTTGGGGCTACAAAGAGACCCTGTCTCAAAACAAACAAGCAAAGTAAACAAATAAATAAGCTAACAGATGATACCAAATGTTGGAGAGGTTGTGGGGAAAGGGGACCACTCATCCACTGCTGGGAATGTAAACTCATATAACCACTATAGAAAGGAATGTGGAGAACTCTTAAAAGACTCAAAATGATATACCCCGAAGGCTCATCCTACATGCACAGCCATGTTTATTGCAGCTCTCTTCACAATATCAAAGAGCTGGAACCAACCCAAGTGCCCCTCAACTAAGGAGTGGATAGAGAAAATGTAGTACATCTACACAATGGAGTTCTATGCAGTGGTAAAGAAAGATGACATCATGAACTTTGCAGGTAAATGGATGAAACTAGAAGATATTATGTTATGTGAAGTAACACAGACCAGGAAAAAAAAGGATGAGTGGTATCCCTCATCGGTGGGTGCTAGCATCAAGTACTTAGTTGTAAGGCAAACAGAGCTATGTTAGTGTTACATTCCTCGTAATCTGAAAACAACTGTGCTTTTATATTGTGTGAATCTCTTAACAGGTTCTAGAATTAACCTACCATTTATTTTCACATTTTGGAATTTTTAGTATATGGGTGGAGGGTATGTATGCATATTTTAGAGTAATATAAAGTCAAAAGCATAAAAAAAAAAACTAGTTTGTCATGACATTGTGTCTAACCATAGTATTTATTTTATAGGAGTGTTTCTTAGTAAGTTCTGTTTTTTTTTTTTTTTTTTTTTTTTTTTCTTTTGAGATGAGGTCTGCCTATAGCCCCAGCTGGCCTGGAATTCACTCTGTAGACCAGGCTGGCCTTGAACTCACAGAGATCTGCCTGCCTCTGCCTCCCGAATGCTAGGATTAAAGGTGTGTACCACCACACCCTGCTTAAAGACAGTTCTTAGCTTCTATGTGGGTGCTGGGAATCGAACTCAGGCCCTCTGCTAGAGAAGTTGGTGCTCTTAACTGCTGAGTTGCCTCTTCAGCCCCGCTTCTTAGTATTTCTTTTGTTTGTTTTTTTTGTTTTGTCTTTTCGTAACAGGGTCTCCCTGTAGCCCCAGCTGTCCTGGAACTTGCTCTGTAAAGCAGGCTGGCCTTGAACTCACAAAGATCTGCCTGCCTCTGCCTCTTGAGTGCTAGGATTAAAGGCATGTGCCACCATGCCCAGCTTAGTATTTCTTATAAAGGCGGCTTGAGCTTTTTTCCAAGCCATTTCTAAAATATTATACAGTAATTAAAAGTATCAGGCTAGTATAACTTAGCCTTTCTGGATGCTTAACAACCATACTTAAAGCCCATACCAATTTGGCTAAGGGCCTTAAGGGATAACTTTGTTCCTTGTCCTCAGAGGTCAACTAAGTCCCAGTGCACTATGCATGGGGGTATCTCTTGAAATGTCCTGCAAATGTGAGTCACCAGTCTTCCTGTGCAGGGAGGTCTTGGAGATCCACTAATGGGACTTCAGCCAGTGTCCAGTCTATAAAGAGGAAAGTCTGCTTATGTTTCAAAAAGGAAAGCCTGGTCTGGCAAGACCTGACTTTGTCCTTGAGTGGATGGAACTGGTAAATTAAAAGCCAAAAGGAGCCAGGACCTCCCTCCCCCTGAAACCCATGTGACCCCTGAGGACCAGATCCTCAACTGACCTTGAGAAAACAAAAACCTTGGTTAATCTGGGCTGTGTGGCCTTAAACATCCAAAAGCAAAGTATAATCGGAAATAAATAATTAGTAAGACCTGAGAATATATACTTCAGGTATAAAACTTGAGATCATAGTAAAAAGACAAAAAGGAAAAAAAAAAAAAACACTGTTGTTTTGCCTGTCTTCAATTCTTACTGGCAAGCACAGCTACCCTATGGATGCCACTGCTTTTTCCATCCTTCAAAATATGAGACATAGCTTTTCAACCTTCCGATATGGACTATAGACTCATGTCTCTCCAAGAATCCTCCAAACGTTCAGTGCCAGATGGGGACTGCTGAGACATCCAGCTGTGGACTGAGCAACTACTGGGGTTTCAGCCTCTTCAGAGAATAGACTGCCATTGTTGGACTACCTAGGCTATTTCATGGAGGCCAGTACAGGAAGATCAAGACAGGACACAGTGCTTACTGGACCTCATTTAGTGACCATGGGAAGGGAAGACCCCAGTGTGGAGCACAAGGGCAGGACTGATGGTTGTTTGGGCTTGCCAAGGAGGAGCCTTCAAACAATTCCTTAAGGAAAACATGAGCTCTTTCAGCCCAGAAAAGAAAAGTAAATAAGTTAAAGAAAAAGAAATCATAAGCTGAAGATGCTAAAACCTATGATGTGATAATATGTGTGGCATGCATATATGCATATTTTGGAGTGATGGAAATTAGCAACAACAAGAAGTCTGGGTCAAAGAACTGACTGAAACGGTGAACTTCTGCCTGAAACAGTAAACTTCTGCATGGAAAATGTTAAGAGACTGAGAAAAAGATGAAAAACATGTATGGCAGAATGCATGAGCGCTGGTGGGGTGGGGGGCAGGGAAGGGGGAATCGGTCTGGATTTGATTGGGAAATGTATGAAATGCACAAAGCTTCAATAACAAATTGGCTTTGAAAAAGAAAAATGTATCATTAAAATGACAATAGTGCTCCAAACCTTCTAATATATTCAGTGTAATCCCTATCAATACAATAACAGCATATTTGTAGAAGTGGAAAACTCTTTCCTAATTCCCTATGGAATCTCAAATGATTCCTAATATCTGTAACAATCTTAAAAAAGAAGCGTGTTCAAAGCCTCACACTTTGTTCATTTGAAATTTGCTACAAAGTTTTGATAATCAGAAACCATTACTGACATAATAACATATATTATATATATTTGACTGAAATGTAATAGATAATCCAGAAATCTTGGCATATACGAAATCCTTTCTGACAAGGATTCAAACAGAATTCACTGGATAGGAGAATATTTTTGTACCAAACTATGCTGGCAAATATTGAAATACCCATCTGAAAGAGTGAAATTAGAACCTCGATTTATATCCTACACAAATGAACTCAATGGATCAATACCTAAGAATTAAAATTAAAATTAAAACCCTTAAAAGAAATCAGGAAAATCTGTGTGTCATGGACGTGGCACTGGATTTCAGACATGACACCAAAAGTCAACCAAGAATAGAAAAAAATAGATAAATTGGATAACCAAAATGTTTTTTTTAATTATGTATTTATTTATTTTTATGTGTATGAGTGTACTGTCGCATGTAGGTTTGTGCACCCCTGCCCTGCAATACCTCGGAGGTCAGAAGAGGGTGTTGGATTCCCTTGAAACTGGAGTTAAAGACGGTTCTCAGCTGCCATGTATGTGCTGGGAATTGAACCTGGGTCCTCTGCAAGAGCAGTTGGTGCTCTTAACTGCTAGGCCATCTCTCCAGCCCCAACCAAAATGTTTTTAAAAAGGTGTATCAAAGGACAGGGAACTCTACTCAGTGTGAAACAAAGCGTTTTTAAATCATATATCTGATAAGAGGTTAATATAATTAAGCCTATTCCCTACAACTACAACTCAACAAAAACACAGTTAAAAAATGGGCATGATACATTTATTTAAATAAGTCATAAAAGGCCAATAAGCACATGAAAAGCCAACATCTGGAGTTAAGAAAGTGTGAATCAAAGCTACAGTGTAGTATGGATTTCCTAGGAAATGTAGTCTAACAAAAAAAGAGAACAAAATAACAAATGTTGACAGAGGTACTGGGAAATCGTTCCCCTTGGGTTCGACTGGCAGGGTTTTAACACTGTTCAGTGATTATGGAAAGTAGTGTGTGGGTTCTTCATATTTTAACATAAAGTTACCATATGATCAAGCAATGGTACTTCTTCTTTATGCCAACAGAAACAAGTAGTGACTCTAGTATATACTTGCGCTTTGTTGTTTGTAGCAATATTACAGTAGCTAACAGAAGACACAACTGGTTGCCCATCCACAGATGACCAGGTTAATTAGTGTTGTAATGTGTATATGTGTTCTAACATGAGGTAAAGTTGACAGTAAAAAACAAGGCCTTAAACTGGGTCTTCAGCACCAAAAATGGAAAAGCAGAATCATTTTTTTTTTCCATTTTGAGTTATTTGTTATTTAATCCAATTCCAAGATTAATTTTAATTTGTTGGCTTGGTTGGGTTTGATTTTGCTCTGGCAGTGGCATTTCCTCTTCCTTAAAGCTTGGGTTTCTTTGCTTTGTTTTGACCTCTGGATTTGGGAAAGATTTTATTTGTTTATTTGTTTGTTGTTGTTTTATAATTCTGAGGCCAATAGTGGCAGCTCTGGGAACAGCACCTACAAGTTTGGAGTTACTGACTATCCCATACTTGTGACTCAGCCTCTGAAGCTTAACTGGATCCCTCAGTGACTGGTGTCTACTCAAAGTAGGAAGCTCTGGTGTCACTAAGTGTTTGTCATTGGTGCAGATTCTGCTCCTATGGCTGCTGGCTTGTTTTGTCCTTGACACAGCTTCCACTTTGGTGTTAGGAAGGCCATATCCACTAGGACCTTTGAGTGACCAAACAGGTGCCGCAGTTTCAGCTGTTGTCTCCTCTTTACACTGCTTTTCAAGGAACATCTTTTATTTATTTATTTCGAGTGGTCATCCTTGGTGGGGCAGATCCATGGAACAAAGCAGTTTTCAGGTGAAAACATTGATATGCTGTCCTCTGCCTTTGCAGACTCCTTCCCATGGGTTCTCTGAGATCAGTCTTGCACCCCTTCCTAGTGTTAGGTTGCCAGTTGAGAGAGGGTAGGACTGTTAGGCTAACTGGCCATTCAGAAAGTCAGACACAGCCTAGGGCACTCTGGAATACAGAGGAACATTTTCTACCATAGCACGCAAGGCTTCCTCACTCTGAGGACTTTCTTTCAAGCTTCTGTGCCTCCTGCACTTAACTGTATTCCTCTAGCTTCTTTCACTCATGGCCATGTATTCCCTAAGCCGAGGAGACAGCAAGGCAGAGAACAGCTATTATTGGACAGCCTTGTTCAGGAGAATGCTCAGAGGTGATTCAGCTAGTTGGTCTGTGTATCCAAAAGCTGCCAGGCAGCAGTAGCTGATAGCCCATCCTCTGTGGCAAGTATACCAATGGAACTGACATTTTTTCCCTTTTACTCTTTTTTTGTTTTAACTTTCTTTTTTTCTTAATTTTTATTGAACTTTTGCGGATTTCATATAACATTCCTTTATTTATTTATTTATTTATTATTTATTATATGTTAAGGGATTCACAATATAAGAGCGCAGTTGTTTTCAGATCACATTGATGTTGCTCAGTTTGCCATACAATTAGGTAATTGGTGCTAGCATCCACAGATGAGTGATACCATTCGTCATTTGTTTTTCTGGGACTGTGTTACTTCACTCAGCTCCAGCCATTTACCTGCAAAGCTCATGATGTCATCTTTGTTTACTGCTGCATAGAACTCCATTGTGTAGATGTACCACATTTTCTCTATCCACTCATCAGTTGAGGGACATATGGGTTGCTTCCAGCTCTTTGCTATTGGAGAGAGAGCTGCAATAAATATGGCTGTGGATATATCTCTACAATAGGATGAGTTTTGTGTGTATGTCCCCAGGAATGGTATGATTGGATCAGGTGGTAGGTTGATTTTGAGTCTTTTAAGAGTTCTCCACACTGCTTTCCATAGGGGCTGCATGAGTTTGCATTCCCACCAGCAATCAGAATGTTGCCCTTTCCCTGTCTAACATTTGGTATCTTTTGTTTTCTTGACCACAGCCAGTCTTACTGGTGTAAGATGAAATCTTAAAGTGGTTTTAATTTGCATTTCCTTAATTATTAGCGGTGTTGAATACTCTTACAGATGTTTCTCAGCCATCTTTATTTTTTAATTTGTGAAGTCTCTGTTCAGCTCTTACTCCATCTTTTAATTGGGACATTTGTTTTCTTGATTCTTTGTTTTTTGAGTAATTTATATATTCTGGATGTTAGTCCTCTGACAGATTTATCATTGAAATTAATTTAAAATTTGAACCTAATGTTCCGCATAGGCTAAGTGGCTGCTGCTTTGGACAGTGGAGTTCTAGAGTACCACATGTAGATCAAGATCATAGGAGCAAATGGAGTTTTAGCCATGCTTTTGAGCCCCATACTTAGATCAATAGAATGGGAGATGATTCAAAGTACTTTTCTGATTCTTTCAAACTGTATTCAACCGCTTCTCTACAGAGGACTGAGCCTTGGGTGTTTTTCTTAAGAATGTCCCCCTCCCCTCCCTTGACCCCCCTCCCAATCTCCCCCACAAGACCTCATGCATTTTGTCATATATATTAAGTCCTATTAGGTCAAGCATTTGTATCCAGGTGTCCTTCAGTGCATGTGTTTCTTATGTATTATTTAAGACATAGTAAAACAAAAACAATGTCCTATGCTCTGTAACTTCTCTACATTTCTCTGTAAGTGCTTGCCTAAGAAAAGTGCTTTCTCTTAAGTATTTGGGTTCAATGTTCAATCTTCACATATGAGTTCCGAAACCTGGAAAAATGACAGTTGCCTCTGTCATCTAAAACATCTGGCTTCTGGAGAGACAGGAGCACAGTTGAGTGAGAATTGCAAAGAGCTAGTGATTACCTGGAACACAGCAGCCAGCATGTGGTTTACCCCTCAGCCTTAGATACAAGTATTTCACAGAGTTTTATAACTGTGTGAATCCTGGGTGCAAGTCAGGGTTGGTTTCATTATGGTCTCATTTCAGCTAAAGCTGCCAAGCTCATAGTTGAAGGATTGGATTCTGTAGGATCCAGTTCTTCAGATTCAGTTCTATGGCAGGATGATTAAAAGCAGCCATGTGTCCCTGTGAAGAGGGGGGCTCATAGAAAACACTTGACCAGTAAGCCCATGGAGGCCTGGAAAGCCCAAAGCTCCTCCTGCGAGTGTGTGATTGCTGGCAGGCCAGTAGACTCGTCTGCAACCTTAAAGCCTAAAGGGTCAAAGTATCTTTCTCTTTTCCCCACACTTCCTAATTTGGCTTGGTACCTAAATCTTCAAAATCATTTATTCAGTGAGTCTTTGTGGGCCACTTGCTTTGAGTGATGCTGTCCTGGTACTAGGGAGACAGCTGTGGGCAGGCTAGGCAAAGCTCTGCCTTCAAGAACTCACACGGGAATAGACAAGGGTCCAGCCAGTCAATAGACAGAGGAAGACACCTATTAGGAAATGGTGCTACATACAAAAAAATATGAATGTGGGCCAAGATAGGGAGAGATAACAGGAAGAGAATACTTTACTTCTGGCTGCCTGTGAGAAGACTGTCAAGGATCTTCCCATTATGTGGTCAGCCTGAGATATCACACTGAGTATTCACATCCACTGTCTCAATGTTTCCAGAGACTCTAAGAGATAAATACAAACTAGATACAAGCATTGATGCACTGCTGGGTTATTATGAAAAATCTCAGACTGTGCCCAATGTCTACTTACCAAGCCACACGAGTCATAAGGGGTACCTTGATACCTAGGCCAACAAGTAAACATTTCAGACAAAATTTGTGGTTATTAACATGCTCCTGACCAGCCACTATAGACATTTCCAGAGCAGACTCCACCGGGCCATCTATGGTGAGATCTATATTTATTCAATTAGATGAAGACTCTACATCTGCCCTGTGGTTTTTTTCTATTTATTTAACTGTGGGTATTTAAAAATGGAGGTTCTGATTCTAAATTACACTTTATAAGCTTAATAAATTTGAGGCAAAATATAAATTCTTCAACATACTTAGAACCTTGGGTCTGATCCTGCTTTTCCCGGAACTCCTCACTCAGCTGTGCAGAAGAAGGAGACCAAGGGCAGCTCAAAGACAGTACCCAAGGTTGGCGTCATCAAGAGTCTCACTAAACCATTTTAAGCTCACTAGAACCCTTTGAACCTTCAAGTTTATTCATTGTATTTTCACATATATGACTCTTAAATATATCCTTAAGCATGTATTATTTATAAAGATATGATAGTAATAAACTATTCTGCAATGACAGAAAACTAGATTAAATGTGAATACAGGTACTGCAGTAAATTTCTAATTTGTCCTATCTATCTATCTGTCTATCTATCTATATCTATATCTATCTATATCTATATCTATATCTATATATATATATATATATGTATAAATTCTCTATTGCTCTTCACTGAAAACCAGAGCCTTATTACCTGAATAAATGTGTCAAAGTCAAATATATTTTGTTCTTTTAAATGTAAAGCGATATCAAAGCTACAGTAGGATATACAGTACATGCCACCCAGATCTGACAGCTGTCTGCTTTCTAGAAGCACTGAGAATATGGCCAGTCTACTTGCCCTTTCTCATTCTTGTTTGCTCATCTGCAAAATGCGGACAATAATAAATCCACCTCCTACCCACATGGCTGCCCAGTCTACTGCATTATGGCTTATTCTCTCTCTCTCTCTCTCTCTCTCTCTCTCTCTCTCTCTCTCTCTCCCTCCTCTTCTCCTTTCTTTCTTTCTTTCTCTCTCTCTCTTTCTTTCTTCCTTTCTTCTTCCTTTCTCCTTCCTTCCTTCCTTCCTTCCTTCCTTCCTTCCTTCCTTCCTTCCTTCCTTCCTTCCTTCCTTCCTTCCTTCTTTCTTTCTTTCTTTCTTTCTTTCTTTCTTTCTTTCTTTCTTCCTGTTGCCCTATCTAGCCTGGAAAATGCTCCATATTAAAGTGATCCTTCTGCTTCTACCCCGAGTGCTGGGACTAAAGGTGTGCATGTACCATCACCAAGCTTTTCTTTGTTTTTTTTTTTTTTATTCTGTCCTCCCTCCCTCCTTCAGTCTCTTGTTCCCTCCCTCTCCTTCCCTTCATCACTCTTTCTCTTCCTCTTTCTTTACTTCCTTCTAACCCCTCCCAATTTCTTTTCATATCTTTGTTTTCAAAAGTTCTTCTTGTTTGTTTTCTACTTTTAGAATCCTCCCTTATAATAATTATGAAGGAAAATCAGATGTAAACATCTCTCCCTGACTTGGCCTTATTCGTCTCATTTTCTATTAGAAGCATGCCCTGCATCCAGGACAATTCCAGTCACTGCTATGTCTCAGTCTACAAGCAAAAGAGGAACTTTTTTCCTTTCATTGTTTATTTTATTTTATTTTTAAACATTTTTTTAATTAAAAAATTTTTTAATTTTTTTTCGTATGTGTATGAATATACTGTCTGCATGCAGGTTTGTGCACCCATGTCATCCAATGCTGCGGAGGTCAGAAGAGGGTGTCGGACTCCCCTGGAACTGGAGTTACAGATGGTTATCAGCCGCAATGTGGGTGCTAGGGATCGAACTCGGTTCCTCTGCAAGAGCAGTCGGTGTTCTTAACCGTTAGACCATCTCTCCAGCCCTTTATTTTATTTTTGTAAATTTATATTGAAGTCTTGTGTATGTCATACATAACATATTAATCAGTCTTAAACATCTCTGTACACCCCTCCCTACTGGTGCCCTCCCATAGCACCCAGCCCCCCCCACTGGAATTCATACATTCTGTCATTTATGTAAGGCCTATCATGTCAAGTTAGTGTTCTCAGACATCCTTCAGTTCAAGTTCATGCTAGGATAAAAGGCATGCGCCACCATGCCAGGCTAGAGTCTCTCCTTTTAAGAGGATCAGCTCTTCCTCACCCAACAGTAATGAATTACCATGAATTCTTCTACTAAGGGTGGGGTTTGTTGCCCATTTCTACAGTTCTGTGTTGGATTCACTGGGGACTTGTACATGCTGACACTATTGCTATAAGTTTAAGGTCTTAGGAGCCTGTAGGAGTCTATTTTCATAATGTCATGTACTTCCTCCTAGGTTCTTACACCCTTTCCACCCCTTCCTCTGCAATGGTCCCTGAGCCCTGGGTGGATGCAGTTTAATATAGGAGTCTAGTCAAGGACTCAGACTCTGTAGACTCTTCATACTTGATGCTTTGGGCATTTGTGACGTTTTGTATTCCTGGCCATCTGTTGCATTGAGGAGCTTCATTGATGCTAACTGAGAGATGCATTAGTGTTCTCTTTACTTCTTGTTCTATGTTCCATGAACCCTAGGTATAGGGGTTGCATCATAGATATGCCACTTTTGCTTAAGTAATTCATAAACAATGTCTGTTTGTGACCAGTTGTGGTAGTCTGTAATAGTCTCTGATTTTTGGAAAAGAAGCTTCTTTGATGAGTGGTGACTGAGATATTATGTCTATAAATATAAGGATCCATATTTTGCACATAGTAAGAAATTGCATTTGTTTGGGGATGTGACAACATTGGGGTTTTCTTCAAGATCTGTGACCTCTCCATCCTTGTATATTTGGCTATGTTTACAGTACCACACATAAGTTTCCTCCCACTGAGGGGACTTTAAGTCCAATTAGGTAGCTGTTGATTGCCCCCAAGATAAAAGTGCCACTACCGCACTAATATAATGTGTTGTGTTGGTCACTGATATGGTTATGAGGCCTTGAAGCTGGGATTGGATCATTGATCAATGTTCTTCCTTAGCAGCTTGCATAGCACTCTCCAAAGATAAGAGATGTAGCCTTCAGAAGTGGCTTCTACATCAGTTCCAGCTCCATTATTCCAAATCCTGTCTCCAAATTATGTTCTAATTTCAGTAATAGGTTCTTACTTTCAAGTTCTGGGAGGCAATCAAGGGCTATAGCAATAGCCTTTGTAATCATGGGAGTCTTCTGGACTCCCTTGGTTATAACTCAAAGGAAGGTTTCTCCTGTCTGGCACTGTTTCTTGTTATTCAGCATAGCTGAAGGACTACATAACAAGAACTACATTATGGACAGCTGAAGGACTACATAACAAGAACTACATTATGGACTCATGTAGAGATATTGTGTGTGTAATTTGTCATTAGGTTTTTGGAGAAATATGATCCCCTCTGGTTTTTTTTTTTTTTTTTTTTTTTGGTGTTTTTGAGACAGGGTTTCCCCATAGTCCCAGCTGTCCTGGAACTTGCTCTGTAGACCTGGCTCGCCTTGAACTCATAGAGATCCACCTGCCTCTGCCTCTGCTTCCCAAGTGCTGGGATTAAAGGCATGCTCCACCACGCCCGGCCCCCTCTGTTTTTTTTATGCCAGCTAGGAATTACTTATCTCTCCTCTCTGTATCCCTGTCTAACCCTCCCTCTACACCCTCCCCATTTAAAGTAACCCCATTTTCCCCTTGATAATACCTGTCTTCTATGGTCCCTCCTCTCTTGAGCACCTTCTTCTTCTTTATTCCCAAAGTTGCTTGTATAACACTCCTTCCCCGTCTCCCATTTAAATACCTCCGTTTTATCCATTTCTCTGTTAGTAACACCTGTCTTCTACTGTCCTCTCTCAGGCTCTTTCTTTCCCTTTACCTCCCTGGTTCCTTTCCATTTCCCTGGTTCCTGCAGTTTCATCAGGATACATACTCACATACAATGATTTGGTGCTAGGATCTACAAATGAGGGACAAGATAGCTGTTTGGTTTTTTTGAGTCTGTGTTTCTTCACTTAGTATAACACTTTCTAGTTCCATCCATTTACTTGCAAGTTTCATGATTTTTTCTTTATTTACCACTGAGTAGAACTCCATTGTATTAATATACTA
Organism: Rhizomys pruinosus; assembly: GCA_009823505.1. Lineage (NCBI taxonomy): Eukaryota > Metazoa > Chordata > Mammalia > Rodentia > Spalacidae > Rhizomys > Rhizomys pruinosus. Next base: position 687,706 of record VZQC01002081.1, on the reverse strand, counting down.
CATTTTCATTATCCACTTGTCAGTTGAGGGACACTTAGGTTATTTCCATCTCTTAGCTATTGTGAAAAGAACAGCAACAAACATGGATATACAAGAAACAACTCTTTAAAAAGTATCTACTGAAGATTAGTACTATAGAGGTCTTTATTTTCTTAGATTCCTTTCTTGTTGAGTAAACACCCTGACAAAAGCAAGGAGAGAATGGGCTTATGTTAAGTAGCAGTTCATGTTAGAAACTATCATGGCAGGGGAATCACAGCATCTGGCACTTAAAGCATCTGGTCACATTCCATCTGTGGTCAGAAGAAAGCAAGAAATGCATGCATGCTAGGGCTCAGCTTTCTATCTTCATTCAGTCCAGGGCCCAACCCATGAAATACTGGTGCCCTTTCAGGGTGGGTCTGCCCTGGTAATCAACTCAACTAAGAAAATCCCTTACAGACATGCCCAGAGGTCCATCCCCCAAGTAGTTCTAGATTTTATCTAGTTGGCAATTAACAGTAATCCTCACACTCAACATGTCATATTGGACTCCATTTGGTTGGCTCCATTATTCCTTAAAAATAAGAGTGTAGTTTTCAGATTACAGAGGACTAAGGAAGTAAAGTGAGGCATTGGCTGTATTCTCCTCTCAGAACAGCAACATAAAAGGAAAAGAAAGTGAAAGAAAATAAAAACAGAGAAGATGCTGTCAGGATACATGATGGAGCATTCATGCAGTTGGAGCAGGATGCCACTGTGGCTTAGCCACCTAGGCAGGGCCCTAGCCAGCAGCTCTGGAGTCTGAAACTTCTCTACCCCTCTCATTTCTGCCAAGTCTCAGGGGTGCAAGTTTCAGCCAGTCACTCAGGTTGCTCCACAAGCCGCTCTGAGTTGAGCAAGAGGCTCTTCTGTGCTGCTCAGCCTTGGCCTTCCTCCTTAGTTCCCACATCCTTTCCCTGTCCTTGCTTTTCTGTCTCCACCGCCCCATAGAGCTTCTTTGTTCTTTTCCTCATTTACGTGCTTGCTTTTTGCCACATGATCAGCCTCTTGAGTCTCACTCTCCAGGTTGATGGTATTTTGAAAGTATTTCTTCCAAAAGAAGAATAGTGAACACATTTTTCCATTATTCTTCAAATCAATAGATGAAAGGACCCTATTTTATGGTTTGTATTACATCAAAACAAGAACATCAGGACAGATTCTCTGTGGGAGAGGCAGTAGTTGGCAAGAAGGACATAACTCTGCCACTCACGCTGGCTCTCCTTCCTGTTTCAATTGTTTCCCTGCAGTCTCTGCATCTGTCACAGTGCTGTGTGCCTCTCACAGTGTGGGCCTGTGTACATCTGCATGGGCTTTCAAGTGATTTAGGGGAGTGAAAAAGGAAGCAAGCAAAAAGTAGTAATCTTACCTATTAACTCTGTCCAAGTGAAGAGGCTGGAACTTTGGTCAGAAAAATCACATAACAAGCCAACACGAATGGAGGAAACTTCACAAGGCCCAGCCCTAGATGAAGAACTGCAGGCAATCGGTGGCTACGGTGACAGGGAAAGTCTATTTTCTTTAGGGAAGAGCACCTTTATGCATGTACATGTGAGCAACACTGACAGACTCCGGTTGTGCATGTATATGTGTGTGACTAATAACAATTATAGAAGAGAAAGTCATGAATTTGAGTTGGCGTTGAATGGGAGGCAATAAGAGGAGAGGGAGGAGGGAGGCGTGAAAACGGTGGAAGTACTCATGAATGGAATAAAAAATCGCATGATGTAGAAAAGTATTTCAAAGAGCTATGTGTTGGTTTTAGATTATAGAATGTAATTCCAAGGGTAACTTGGAGTTACCCTTGGAGTAAAAATTGAAAAACATTCTTCCACATTTTTTAAGGGACACGTAGCACCTATCTGCCTGGTTTGTGGATACTATTTACCTAGAAAATTGTCACAGTGACCCATCTGCCAGATGTTAGCATTTTCCATCACTACTACTCCTAGCCAGGAAGAGGCAGAACATTCCCCCACACCTGCTTACCACATGCTAACAGGAGTTATCACTGCACTATTCCCTTGGCATCCATACTGAGGTGAAACAAGACAAGCCTTTCAGAACAGATGCATGCCTTGTGTTTTAAAGGTGTTTGTTCAAGTGGGGTAGAAGCAGGGTTTGTTCAGGGTTCCACCAGGTTTGTCATGAATAGTCCTGTCAAAGCTCTCCCAGGAAAGCTGTTTACTGGGAATCCCAAGATAGAAATCTCCTTGAGGGTAGCTGGGGGCCCAGGTAACTCCCAAGATTGTAGGAGAAAGCATTTGGCTGCTGATTTTTGCCACTCAATGCTGAGTGGGCATGATCAGGACTGCCAGGTACACAAAGATGCATGAACTTTGGGGGTGCAGAGTCCCAAGCCCAAGGCATGCCTACTACCATCTCCATTACCACCTCCTTTCCATTTTATCTACCTCTGTTTTGCTGTCTCAGACTTTGTTCTCCAATGTGAAAATGGCATCAAAAGCCTCTAAGCTATCCCCTCCTTTCATCATAGTTTAATCTGTTCCATGGAGACAATCCCTTTAGGCTGCTTCATCTTTCAGTTCAGGATACATCATGGTCCTCTGGCCAGCTAATAGTTAGCAGCTCTTGAATCAGGTCCACTCTGGTCTAATCAGCTTCTACATTGCTGGGGAAGGAGTTAGACTCCAAAGAAGCATATTGCAAAACATGTTAATTTGGTTGTTGGATTTCACAGAGATTTTGAGGAGGTTGCTTTATTTACAAAGGGTTATAGACATAACTTAAAATCGACTTATTTCTACACCTGGTATAATCACTGCCTGCTAGAGGCTTAGATATCTTTGATCTTGTTATAAATTGTTCCTCTGGATTTAGCTGGCCCCAAGGCAAGTTAACCAGTAAGGTTAGATTCATAATGAATAACAGCGAAGCCAGATATTTTCTTCAAAAACATACAAGGTCAAATGGTGGAAAAAGTGTCAAGTGTTAGAATTCATCCCATGCAAAAATGACAGCAAGAACATAAAAGGATCCAAACCCAGAGTTCCCAAAAGTAGAGCCAGTGGACCTAGTCAGTACTTCCCATGGAAAATAAAAAGGTGGATCTTGGTGTAGTCCATTTGTTCCACATGTAAGTTCTGTTGTGCTGTGGAAGTTAGAGAGCCAGCAGACAAGGAGATAAAATGGGTACTGAAGGTGAAACCAACTCTAGGGAGCTGATGACTCAAAGTCAACCACAAAGTAGATAAGTATGTAGAATAATGCTTAGGTTAATAACTCAACTTAACCATTCTATAGTGTGTGCATACTTCTAGACATTATGTTGTGTGCCACTAATACGTATACATATTGTCAATGAAAAGTATTTAAAGGAAGTGAAACTTACTTTGGCATTATTTCCTTGATAAAGCTGATCTTACTCATTTGAAGTTCTCAGCATATGCTGAGAAAGATGTTTAGTCAGGTGTACTTTGAAGAAAGCCTTTTGTGGATATAACTTGTGTCTGCCTAGACACGTGTTCCCTGTCGCATTCCTCAGCGCATCACTAATGCTGCCCTTCCCTCTGTGTGTTTCAGAATCACCACAACAGCAGCATGCATGATGGATCTCAGAAGATACCCACTGGATGAACAGAACTGCACCCTGGAAATTGAAAGCTGTGTGTATCTTTGCCTGGCTTCCTTTCTCTTGTTCTTTGTATTTCAGGTCTTTCTGTTGTAAGGTAGCATCTTTGCTAAGGCAGAGATAATTTTCTTGGTATATTTTTTAAACTACCTTAAAAATTAGGTGCTAGAAGTTCCTAGATGTAAGATGTTTGCCTCCCATGTGCAAGGCCCTGGGATCCACCCCCAGCACACAAAACAAAACAGGAGGATTACCTCTTTACAGATTTCACTACCATAACAGAGACAGATACAAAAGAAGAAACAGCAAGAGAGAAGCAGAGCAATAGAAAAATGAGAGAGAGAGAGAGAGAGAGAGAGAGAGAGAGAGAGAGAGAGAACAAAGGAGTTCTTCATTCTAATCTGATTAGAGAGTCTGTTTGCTGTGCTGAAAATTGGAGAAAACAAATGTTCCCCATCTCAGTCCATTCAGCAAGAAGGGAGCAAACACTGAGATGCAATTTTCTTGTAATCTGCTTCATCACGCATGAGTGGCTGGACTGCTGGGACCCTGGGCAGTCAGAGCAAAACTCATTTTCCATCAGAACCGCAGCCTTGCCACTCGGGCCATTTCTGCATCTCAACAATTTTCTTCAATTTGAGGAGTATTCAGAGGCTTTATTGATAACTCAGTGTTGAGTACCACCATGGGAGGGGAGGAAGATGAATCTGGAGCATCCAACAAGCAGATGTGCCTCCTGCCACCTGAACTGCACCTCCTGTTGATCCTGGCCTGTCATAGACTTCTTTATTATTAGTCTCAGGCAGTTCTTACTGAATTTTTGCTGGTTAAGTGAGGTTGATGTTGCAGTGTCACTGGGAGCATGAGGTCCAGATGCCTGCTTTGCCTTTTTCTGAGAGTCTCCTGGCTGTGACACATTGGCACAATGTGGTCTCGTCATAAAGAATATGTTCATAGTCAGGATTGTAGTACCACCCAGCTCTGGGGAAGTGCTCGTGTTCACCTGAGAAACGTGCAGTGCACCTTGAGAATGAGGGAGCAAACGGCAAGCAAAGCCTGAGTTCTCCCCTCAAGGATCTCGTGAACCTGTAGGACTGGCTTCAGTGTGCCCTTCCTTGTTCCTCCACCAGCTCAGGCACACAGGCCTCCTCTCACTGCTCAGAGCAGCCCACTGTGCTTAGGGTAGCTGTGCCCTCTGCAGGAGCCTATTTCAAGTGCTCTTGTAACCCAACCCTGGCTACAAAACTTTGGCCTTGGTTTTTGTGTTCATCCCAGAATCCTTCCTACCTGACTCTTCTCAACATCTTATTCCTTGCCATTAAGACATGTTTAAATCCTCTGATGAGTGATGTCCAAGCACTTTTAAAGTTATGTTTTGCACACAGAATTCTGGACTGAGCTCTTGACTCCCATAACCTTAGTTCTCCACCCTCAGGACCAATGTGGCACAAATCATATTGCTGAGGTAGCATACAAATACTTGAAAGCTAATGCTTTTACATTTGTCACAGGCAAATACATTAAATAACTCTTTAAATCTAATAAAGTCATTACTTCCTTAAAATTTTAACAAAGCCATTTCCTTAGTCTGTGCAATGCTACAGAATGATAGTATCTTCTCCTACCCACCATGTCCCTGCTTCTCTCTCCTGGTAGATGGTTACACCACGGATGACATTGAATTTTATTGGCGTGGCGGGGACAAGGCTGTCACTGGAGTGGAAAGGATCGAGCTCCCTCAGTTCTCCATTGTGGAGCACCGGCTGGTCTCCAGGAATGTTGTCTTCGCCACAGGTGACTCCTGTGTCCACTCTCACTCCCTTCGGGATGCTGGGTGCACTGGCAGTGTGTTCTCCTTGTGAAGCATGTATCCGCTGGCTCTCAGAGTTGCAATTTGAGAGCACTATTATCAGGAGTTCACTCTCACTTGAACCCTTTTTGTCTGTATATAGAGGGGATTGGTACCTGTGATGGGAAAGAGGGGGCTGCCTGAGAGTGAGGTGCTCTCTGGGGCATGCTGTGGAAAGGTAGAAGAATAGAGAAGGATGCAGCTGGTCTGTCTGATGACATAAGTAATGTTCACTCTTGGTCAGAGATAGGTTGTCAGTGGCCTTGGCATCGAGAAAAGCAGTTACAGGGGAGATAGGAGATGGATGTTCTCTCAGGAGCTACTTCCTCATCCTGTGCTCAGTCACCTTTGGTGATCCAGGATGGTCCATATTAGAATCCCTGCCTCTCTGCACACAGCCTTCTTCCAGTGCTGTCTGGTTAAGGTTGCCCTAGCCTGAGCTTCATTGCTATTTTGTTCCAACTACCCACAGCCAGAGACCAAAATCTCTCTGGTTCTGTGTTGACGGAGGTTTGACTAAATTACTGTCACGAGTGCTTTATGATTTGTGGTACTTTCTCGGTAGCTTTTCATTCTTGGTGTATGCTTTGCATGGTAATTGAGATAATAAAATGCTTTGCAAACTGTAAGGTATAGCCATGTCTGCAAACTCTGCAGTGAAAATGCTAAGTGAAAGCAGAGCTGTCCATACACTTGCACAAGCAAGCAGCTAGGAATCGGCCCCAGCCCTTCAATGGTGTCAGTGAAGCTAGTGCTCTGCTCCCCACCTGGTGCCTGTTGGTGAATGCTTCTGACTCACAGGTACCTGCTGCCCTCTGATTTACGTCACCCCAGTCAGTGCTCTTTCCCTATAGGAAGCCTTTGGACCTACTCTACCTGCCATAGCTAGATTAGGGGGTGATGGTTTGCTTCCATGACCTCCATTCATCTCTGCTGCCAGCTCACTGTTCCCTTGACAGCAACAGTGCATGTCCACAGGAGAGAGTTGCCCTGTCCCTGCCTGCCTTCACCTTGATGGCCGCCCGGGGTTGGAGCTCTAGTCACTGACTACCTGCACACTGGGTTGAAGTTGTTATCCATACTTCCTCTCTTAGCCTTGCCTTCTATGAACCAATTGTTAGTGGAGGCAAAAGCTTGAATTCTTTTTTGTTTGTTTGTTTTTGGTTTTTTTGAGACAGGGTCTCCCTTCCCCAGCTGTCCTGGAACTCGTGTATACCAGGCTGGCCTCTGCCTCCCAAGCTAGGATTAAAGGCATACGCCACCATGCCCGGCAGAAGCTTGAATTCTTAAGTCAGCTCCATTTCTATGCTGCGGTGTTGATAGGGGCCATAATGAAATGCTCACTTTGAGTGGGTTGTGAGAATGCCCAGGATGTCAGGCTCTGCATTAGGAACTGTCCTTACAATCAAGAAAATGGCTCTGTGATGCATTGAGAAAACAATTTATTTACTACCTACAAAGCTGAGACTGAAGCTGCTCTATGCTCCAAGCCTTATTTTGAGCAAAAGGTCTGCTCTGAGTACAGTGATAGTATTCCAACAGGGGAGTGGTCCTGCCCAAACCTGCCTTCTCTACAAAGTTGCCTTTGTGTCAAGTAGAGTGCTGTTGGGAGGGTCTTGGTGTACTCTCATCAGAAGCCCAGGGAAGGGATGTGGACTTGGCAGCTTCTGATCCTGTGTTCATCTCCACATACTGCCTCTGCCGCTGTGTCAAGCACATGTGCAGTAGAGCATATCCTAATGTTCTGGGAGGTACACACTACAAGAGTGGAGGGAAATCCTGAAGCTCTCTAGAGACTTGTGACACCAGCACAGTGCAGTACTGTCTTCTCTTCAGCCCAGTCTGAGTTCTGCATTTACCAAGCACTGTGCAAGGCTCCAGAGCAGACAGTTATAAAACCTCTTACTCTTAAATAACTTCCACTTTAAAATTATCCTAATTGCCCCATACAGGAAGAAATAGCATAATTCTCATCATTTTAAAGATGTTTTAAAGGTAAATTCAATCCTAATTTATTTTCATTTTCAAGGGGTTTGTGAGTTCATGCAAGTTGAATCAGTAATCAGGATTGAAAGTCTTGATAGCCTAAGAAAAACTTGTCAAAACAAGAATTAGGAGAGAGCAAAAGCACTGGGAATTTACTGGGACCATACAGAGTAGATAAAGAGCTCAAGATCTCCCTCCGATACAAGGCAGAGGGACCAGAGTCTGCAGGTGAGTAGCTGGAGGCTGTTTGACCTGATACCTGAAGGAGGTGCCAAATTGCAAGCTTTCTCACAGTCACACAGCGGAATATTTTGTGTCTTGCTCTCTTGCCCCATCTGGGCCCTCAGAGGACATTGTAGATGGCTCCTGGCTGTGGGCAGCAGTTCTAATCTATCTCTTGGATAATACAGGTTCCCTCCACAGGGAGGAAACACATATACAGCAGTCATGAATGAATACTCACACAGTAACTGTCACCATGAGATAGGGGTGGAGGCTGGCTTTAGAAACCAAGCACAGGAATATCTTTTCCCAGGGGAGTTCTCTTTGGCCCTCAACGTTGCAGCAGTGATTGCTGGTGATTTTGTGTGTATCCTCTTTTATGTACAGCTTGCAAGGAAGTAGACCACAGTGAAAGAATTCACTGAAGTTGGTCAAGAGTCCATATGAGTAGGATTTGAAAACTCAGATGCTCGACCGAGACTGTTAAAACTTAGCTCTGTCTGCTCTGTGGAAATTTGGGCCAAGATATAATGCCCCATTTGTCTGGGTTCATGGGTGTTAGCAATGTCCAGTTGGTGGGGTTGCTGAGAGAGCTGCATGAGTACACATGAGTGTACACCTCAACACAGAAAGCACTGAGGAACCATAAGGACTTTATATACCTTGTATTAGCATATTTTGATAACTTGATAGCTTGGCAAAAAGACCACCCAGATAAATGACTACAGTTCTGCATGTTAGAAAAAGTTATGCCACGAATCTTGGTGGTAGGTATCTGAACCCCCATTGTTTGAGTGAGGGAGTCTTAAGATCAGAGGTTGTTGGAGGCTCATGTCTCAAGCTACCACATGACCAGCATCTGTTCCACTCAAGAAGCAGCTTGAATCATGCATGGCCACACCTGACTGTTATTATCACGTGCAGATTCAAATGAATCATTTCTGAAGAGATAATTAAATATTTTCCACTGAAGAAAAAAACAAAAAAATATTTGGCATTCTATACTCCAGCACTTATTATGCTCAAATATCATAAATCAAAGAAAAGTACACACAAAACCTCTCTGTCCCTGGATGGGCATTGAGGATTCTGCTGCTCAGAATGAGGGAATTGTGCTGTAGAATCGTTTTAGAGTTATGAAAGGAGTGGCTGAGTTCATTCGTTCCCATCATGATTCTCATGTTTTGGGAAGTGTTTTTTTTTTATTGAGCTTTTGTAATTTTATACAACACTTCTTAATCAAATTTAGACTCCTCCACATATACTCCATACAGGTTAAATCCTATCCAGACAGGCATTTGTACCTAGATGTCCTTCAGTGCAAATTCATCCACTGGAGTCTGGTCAGCCTATCTAGTGATCATAAGTCAGGCATAACATCCCTCACCTAGTATCAATCAGTCTCCAATAGTTCCAAGTTTAAGGCCGGCCTGCCACCCATTTCTCTCCTCTCCTCTGGGTGCTTGTTTAATTGAGTTGGTACAAGAGACCTCCTTCTGAGTGGTTGGGAAGAGTGGTCCAGGAGACTCCCAAAATAACATAGTCTATTGCCAAAGCCCTTGGTTATCCCCCACGACTAATAGATAAGACCCCACTGCTGAAGACAGGACATACTTTGGATACAGAACTTGGAGCAATGGAGCAGGAACTGACTGAAAGCCTTCTACCTGAAGTTTAGCTCTATAGTCCTAGATGATAATATGCAGCTTGCTAAGGGAGGATATAAATCAATGGTCGAACCAAGTCCTAACGTCCAAAAATCATAACAGCAGACACAGCAAGGTACCACTATTGATGAGGTAGTGGCACTGTTACTTGGTTGGGGGGGGTCACAATGTAATCAACAGCTACTTAATTTGACTTAAATTCCTCTCAATGGGAGTTCATTCATGGGTGGCATTGTAAACTCAGCCAAATATGCCTGGCTGGAGAGGGGATAGCTTCTAGAGAAAACCCTAGCTCTGTCACATCGCCAGACAAATGGAAAATGTTTTTACTCATTTGGAAAAGGAAGCCAGACTTCATGGTGCTAACTTACCTATCAATTGTGGCAATTTCATAGCACTACTCTCCTCAAGAGACTGTAGTCTAGAAATATATTAACTTACATTAAACAATAAGAAATTTAGGGGCTGGTAACATAGCTTGGTAGTACAGCATTTGCTAAGCATGTTCAGGGGCCTTAGGTCCTAGGTGAGGTGAGTTAGCACACAGGCTTCAAGAAGGTAACACAGAGTTGACACCCCCATTCTAGGACCCTGCAATATTTTTATACCATACCCCAAAGTGAGACCAGCTCTGAAATGATTTCCTATATCCTGAGTCCTTAAGTCGCCATCTCTTCACCTTAGCTCTTTAAGCCATTTTTCTTGTTATTTCGTTTAATTATTTTTCTTTGGTCCAATCAATCACTCTTGCATTTTTCTCTGACTCTAGCCTCCATTTGATATGCTTTCCTCTATTTTCTGTCTAAATCTAATACCAATGAGCACTTCAAATACCAAACTCACTCCTTGGTCTTTGAGTTTCCCTTCGGGTTGTCTTTGTTTTTTCTTACAAAGCTTTGAGTCACATCAGATATTATTTATTTTAATCTGTAAAGAGTTGTTAATCTCACACTTTATCAGATATTCTGTGCATACTTTTGAGTTAATATATTTGTTTATAGCCATGTGTTATTTGTTAGAACAAAATAACCAAACATTGGCACAGACCAGGTGCTGATGATGAAAGTAGCTCTGTAGTAAGTGCAGACATGACCTAAGCCAGGTCCCAGAATGATGCAGTAGAGCCCTGGATGTAGTGCCATACCATGGCTTTTGACCATGCTGTGCCATCTTGGATGAGGCACTCATCTCTGCAAAGGGAATTACAAAATCTCCTGTTTCATAGGGTGCTGATAGAAGGTTTTGCAGCCTAATTTATAAACTCTTAAAACATACTATTTGGCATATAGTAAACCTTCCTAAATGTTTCTATGCTATCAAAAAAAAAATAAAGCCAAACCCCAAATACAGTTTTCCTTGGAAATCTAACTCAGATCAAACAAAGAAAGTTCCATATGATCTACCAATATTCCCTCTAGGTTCGGAATTATAATTTTAATGACTCTTTGTAAAGTAAGTACTTTGACGATTCTTTGATTTCTACAGCTTGTAGAATTAATTCAGACCTAGAAAATGGCTTGGTACATTTTCCAAAAAAGCTAAGGAAGGAAAGACTGAAAATAACCATATGGACGAAGAGAAGCAGGGCAACAGTGGAGGCTCACCTTTGCACCTGGGCATCTCCTAGACTCAGGACTATGTAGTATTTCATTTAATCACTAAAAGAACTACCGTATTCAGCACCATCCATAAACATTGATCCACTTCTGTAACACTCGTAGATAATTATGGTAGAATTTCATGAAATGAGCACCAACCAAGTATGTCAAGTGCTTTGACACTGCTTTGATCCAAACCTGAAAAGGTATTCGTATTCTAAAGAAGTTTGAGGACTAATGTACTTCATTTCTTGAACTTAAGTTTTAAACATAATCAATAACTTACCAAGTAGAATCTGAAATCTGAACATTTCCCTCAGAAAATATTTAATTTGACAAATATATATGCAGCTAACTTATGAGTTTGAGTAAAACCATTGATCACAGCAGGAATCATAATTAAAGAAATCTTTTCCATTATCTCACTTAGCTTCTGTTTAGTTAAACATAATAACCATTCCTGTTACTGAGGTATTTAGGATGTGGTAAAATATTTATTTCATTTTAATGTCTTTAAACTGGTTCCAGTTCATCAAAGAAAATAATAGTGTGAGAAAGGTGCAGCTGACGGTTAGAGCAGTTGTCCAGGTTTACAAGACCTTGGTTCCATTCCCAAGGAAAGAATAAGAAAGAAAAAAGGTGTGTTCGGGGAGAGAAAAAGTTTTAAGAAATTGTCAAACTTCAGTTTGACCTTAAAATTAAGTAAGACATCACCCAGAGGAAAGATGTGAGTTTTTCTCATGCTGTAATACTTTATATAGAAACTTTTATAAAGAGGTATTTTAAATATGTATCTTTATGGAATCTTTGTGCTTTTCATATAATACATATTAATTATATTTAGAACCCTTCCCCTTATGTGCACTCTCCCCAGGGCTGCCTATAGGATTTCATGCATTCTTTCTTATACAGTAAGGCCTATCAAGTCAAGTTTGTCTACTCAGATATCCTTTGGTGTGATGCTCATATAAAGTTACAACAGTGGTGACATCATGCACACAACTCCTGCAAACTCAACCATACAAAACCTCAGCATAGAACTGGGGAAATGGGCAAGTGGCCCTGACCCTAGCTGAGGAACTATTGGCAGATGATCATTGCTGGGTGAGGGAGAGTTGGTCTTCCTTATGAGAGTGATGCTAGGTAAAGTGGTAATATTAACTTTAATAACAATATTTGTTATAGTTGGCTGAAGTCTTCAATTTGACACATCTAAGAAAAGGAAACTCATTTGGGGACTTTTCCCAACGGGATTGCCTGGGGCAGACCTGTGAGGGAGTTTCTTGATTGTTGAGTCATGTGGGAGGGCCCAACCCTCTGTAGGTGGTGCCCTTCCTGCCCTCCTCCATACCAGATGGTCCTGGGGGTATGAGAAATCAGGCAGAGAACAGAGGAGCAAACCAGCAAGCAGGGCTCCTGAGTAGTCTGTGCTTCAATTCCTGCCACCAGATTCCTGCCTGCCTTGAGTTCCTGCCCTGACTTCCCTCAGGGATAGACTGTCATTTAGAAAACTAAGACGAGGTGCTGGAGAGATGGCCTAGTGGTTAAGAGCGCCGACCGCTCTTACAGAGGACCCGGGTTCGATCCCCAGCACCCACATGGCGGCCGAGAACCGTCTGAAACTCCAATTCCAGGAGAACTCCAGTTCCAGGGGAATCCGAGACCCTCTTCTGACCTCTGCGGCATTGCACGACACGGGTGCACAGACTTGCATGCAGACAGTACATTCATACACATACAGAAAAAAAAAACTAAGACGAAATAAACCCTTTCCTCTTGAAGTTGCTTTGGTTATAGTGTTTATCACAGCAGTAAAAAGAAAGCTAGAACAATATTCATAACTTTTCTGATAGCTAATTACCACCGAGTGAATAATCAGTAGCTGCCTTCAGTGGAAGAAGCTGAGTATGTTGGTATCAAAAGTCCCTCATATTTTGAATTTTTCTCCTATCTCCTGAAAGCAGCAACTGCCTTGTGACTGTAGCTAATTTTACCTGTTTCTGAGTGTTATTTAATGTAGTAATAGAGTCCAGATTGTTTAGTGACTTCTCTCTACTTCAGTCTGACACATCTCCACACTATGCTTCAGTGTATTCCCTTTGCTGTGCCCTGTGTAAATACCTCCCAGTTTATGTAACCACTCTGGTTCTTGTGCACAGGTGAGGAGAATTCAGCTATAAAAAGGTGTGAATATGTGAACAAACAAATGTGAAATGTGCACCTAATAGTAGAACTGAGAATGCTAAAACTGAATTGGAAATGCCACACTGCCTTCCAAAATGGTCATACCAAGGAACATTCACACCAGCCAGCCTGAGTGAGGCCCCTTTACCTCACAACCTACCAAGGAACACACACACACACCAGCCAGCCTGAGGCCCCTCTGCTTCATAGCTTCAGTCATTGTCCTGGGCATCACATGTTGGGTGTGAGATGCTCTCTTGTGTTTTCAAGTTCCAATTGTCCTTTTACCAGTAAGGATGAGCACTTTCCTCATGCCTACTTTTTTATGAACTTTCTGTATAGGCTTTTCTGTTCTTTGTAGTTAAATCACAGAGACAAATGTAGTATTCATTACATGAAAACATAATTTTTATGTACTATAGATTTGAATCTGGAGCTTACTGGGATTTATCTTTGTGACTGGTGTGCACTTTAGGCCACTTTCTGCCTCTTTCCTAAGCACTGTTGCTCTGTAGGCAGCACCCGGATCTGAAATTGTTTGTCCATGTGGATCTGTGCTGGGCCTTTTGTTGTGCACATTGGCTTGTATGTTCACCCTTGCAATACCATTCTTCCTGGACCGTCTACTTTAGGGGACCATGCTCTTCCCTCTCTTCACTTTTCTTTCCTGTTTATTCTTGCTTTTCATTTTTTTATAAATTTGCTAATCAGATGATTAATTTTCATTTAAAAATGGCTTGGCTTTTTATTAGGACTGTATTAGTTAAATTAGTGAAAAAGTAGCTCATTATAACTCTTCCAATTTGTATATACCCTATCACTCCATTTGTTTAAGTCTTTAACTGGTCCCTGTACACTGTTCCAGTCATCTGTGTAGAAATCTTGCACATCATATAATCATTTTCTTAGATGTTTGATGTTTTCAAATGCGTATTTTATTATTTTTTTATTTTTTTAATTTTATTTATTTATGTATGTGTATGAATGTACTGTCTGCATGCAAGTTTGTGCACCCGTGTTGTGCAATGCCACGGAGGTCAGAAGAGGGTGTCGGACTCCCCTGGAACTGGAGTTCTCCTGGAATTGGAATTTCAGATGGTTCTCGGCCGCCATGTGGGTGCTGGGGATCAAACCCGGGTCCTCTGTAAGAGTGGTCGGTGCTCTTAACCGCTAGGCCATCTCTCCAGCCCCTCAAATGCGTATTTTAAACATAATTAACTACTTGTGTGTATTTATTAAACTATGTTTCTATTGAACAACTTTAAAAACATGCTCATTACTTCTAATATTTTACTTTTTGCAGGACAAATATAAGGATTTAGTGTAGGTGTTTGGGAATCTATATTTCTACATTCTACCTTCCATTTCCTATTGTCACTATGTATTACAATTTATGGATATGTCAAAGCCCATAATAATATTGCTGCTCAGTGGAGTAAATGCTCACTTGGATGTTCTTCTTTATTATCAATTCTTTCTTCTATCTTCAAATCTCTCTGTGAACATTTTCCTTCTACCTAAGAAAGAATACTTCAGGAGTATCAAGAGTATTTTTCTTAATATGGGTCTTCTGGTAATAGTTTTTGTAATTATTTTTAAATCTAGCTTCAGCTATGACCTTATTTTTGAGGTTAGCTGAATGTTGCTGATAGCTACCTAGATTGGCTTTTTTTGGCTTTTCTTCTTCATTTGAAGACACTGTTTCATTATCTCTGGCTTTGATCATTTCTCTTGAGAAGATACTTGTCAGTCCAAGTGGTGCTGTTTGAGAATAATGTTTTTTCCCTTCTTGATGCTTCATGGTTTTTTTTTGTTTTTTTTTTTTTTTTCTTATCTCTTTCACCTTGGCTTGGTTACCATGCCCCATCTAGTTTTCTCTGTAAATCTTTTTGGTGTCTAGTAATCTTTATTCTGACAGTCATAGGACCCCTTGGCACCAACTTCTCCAGCTCTGCATTGGTGTTGTCCTTCTAGAATCCTAAACCCACACACATTACATTTCTCCCTTCTTCCTTCACTTTATTTTCTTCTCATCTTTGTCCTGGGAACTCATCTCTCTGAGAGAGTCTCTGCTGGCCTTTGACAGCAGCAGGTGGCATCAGTAGTCTAGGGTAGGCTTTGCATGGAATTTTGGTAAATCTGACCTCAAAATCAACCTCTGTGCTTGCATGAATCCTGCTTTAATTTACATCTTGAGCAAAGTGCTTTGTGCAAATGTAACTAACCCAAAGTACAGATTTAGTGTTGCTCCCCTTCTTAATAGTCTCTCACTCCAAGTTTTGTCCGTAAGTTCCAGGAATCTGTCAGATATTCCGCTTAGCTCCTTATTCTTCTTTTGGAACTACAGCTCCTTACTCAGCTTTCTCCCCAATCTTGCTAGATATTTTTAATGGTATGGTATGTCCCTAGTGACTTCAAAAGATCCGTTTAATGTTTTTTCTTTTTTATTTATTTTATTTTATTTTTTTCCCCTTGAGACAGGGTCTCGCTTTAGCCCCAGCTGGCCTGAAACTCAATATGTAGACCAGGCTGGCCTGGAACTCACAGAGATCTGCCTGCCTCTGCCTTCCAAGTGCTGGGATTAAAGACACGCACCACCATGCCTGGCCTAAGACAGTTCTTAGCCACCATGTGGGTGCTGGGAATCGAACCCGGGTCCTCTGCAAGAGTAGTCAGTGCTCTTAACCGCTGAACCATCTCTCTAGCACCAAGATCCATTTAATTACTTTTTATCGATTTGAGTGTGTGTGAGTGTGTGTGTGTGTGCGTGCGCGCGTGTGTACATTCACAGGATGCATGTGGCACATATGGAAGTCAAAGACCCACTTATAGGAAGTCAGTTCTCTCCTTCCACCCTGCAGGTCTTAAGGCTGGAACCTGGGTCTTCAGTCTTAGCAATGTCTTTACCCACTGACCCATTTCACAAGTCCAATGTATTTAAATTGTTTCCATGTTTTCCCAGTCACAACTAGTACAATCAGACACCCATACTAAAGTTCAGCATCTCTGGTCCCATATAACTAAGCTCACACATATCCATAAAGAGGAACTAGAGTGGGTAAGAGTGCTTGCTGAACAAGCGTGAGAACGAGTTCACATCCAGGTACCCAGGTAGGAAGCTGGTGTGGCCATGTGTGCTTGTAACTCCAGTGCTGTTGAGATCAACAACAGGAATATCAGTGGAGCATGCTGGTCACCAGCCAAACTCCAGGTTCGGTGAGAGACTTTGTCTTGGAGGAATAAGGTAGAGAATGATAGAATAAGGTACCTGATGTCCTCCTCTGAGCTTCCTGAGCATGCACACAGGTATAGATACATATACGCACATTCATAAAGAAAGATTGCATCTACAATGCACATGCACAGAGATTTGTTCTTGTTATAATTCCATAAACGATAGAGTATAAAACTGTTTACATAATGCCTGGCATGGTGGCAGGTGTCTGTCTACAGTGCCAGCACCTGGAGGAGACAGAGGCAAGAGGATTGAAAGCTCAAGGCCAATGTGGCATACATAGGAAGACCCTGTCTCAACAAATAAATAGACATAATTTACATATTGTTCATGTAGTATTAGATATTGAAACCAATTTACAGGTTATTTAAAGCATACAGGAGTATGTTTACAGGTCCTATGAAAATACTGGCTCATTTTACAATATAGGTCTTGAGCATTAGTAGACTTTGGTATTTGTGGACGTCCTAGAACCAAACCCTCACAGATACCAAATCACACTGTATTATGGGTTTTCTGTTCTATATTACCACAGCACAATGCTTGAGTACCCTTCAGTTTCATTTAAGAAATGTTTCCATGTCTAAGTCTTACTTTGTTTGGTTTATTAATGCATGAGAGTAAAAATGACAATTCAGGAGACATTTCTTGCATTTACATTACTGAAAATATAAATCACATAATTCAATATTTTTCTGGTATCATAAAGAAGCCTTCATTCAACTGTGTGCCTTTTGAAGAAAGCACTTCAAAGTTCAGTGTCAGGAGGTCTGACTCTTTGGATGGAACAGTAATGAGCTATGAAAATGTGTGCAAAATACTGGACTTGCAGACAAATAAAGGAACTGGATTTAATCAAGTGCTGACTTAAAGTGATCTCAACAGAGTTGCTTGGCCCCCACTTCGGGGAGCACTTACCCATTATTCTGAACAAAAGGATCACCAGATCAGTACTGCATCTTTCTTACTGAATCTGATCATGTGTCCTGCAAACTGCCAACATTTCAATTGTCCAGTTTTCCAAGTCTGAAGTTTACTCCTATTTTGCTTTCTTTGATCTGAAAGTTTAAGACTGTTGTAAGACCCATAGAGAGCAGATTATTTAATTTGCTTCTTTAACTGTGTAATATTTTTCTCTTCATTTTTTCTGATGTATAATTGGATAGGAACTTTCGGACTTTATTTCAAAGCATTTTGGCCAGGTTTAAAAGATCAGCAGAAGCCTCCAAAGGGAGTGGCAGTATTTCATTTAAGAGATACAAATTTTTTATCCTTTAAAATCAATTTTCAAAATATTGTCTTGCTTCTTATGACAAACTATGAGGTTTTCTTAAAGTCCCTGTGCCCTGCTATTAATGTATTTTCTTACACTTTAAAGTCGGTGTCAATTAATGGACACTTAAGCTTTATTAAACTCATGTTGTCAAATCATTGCCTATTATGTCTAGAAATAAAGACATTATAGGTAAAGAGACGATACATAAAAAAAATCAATGATGAATGTAATTTCCACCTATATCTTGTATATAAATTAATTTAATCCTTAACTCAAAAACAAATTGTCATGCTGGCTATGGTGCCCAGCTCCAGTAATCCCAGCCCTCCTGAGGCAGAGACAAAGGTAGGCAATCTCTGTAGGTTGGAGGCCGGCCTGGAATACAGAGTGACTTCAGGGAGCCCCTGTTAAAAACAGCAAAATAAAACTCCCAAATTATCATTCTTCTCACCTTTCCCCATTTTATTTCTTTAGAAATCCTTAGAAGCCCTTCACCTGCTTTTCCAGAATGCTTCCCACTGAGTTCCTGAGTCCCAAACAGCAGGCTCCAAGCATGCTCATTGCTTGTGCCAGGGAAAAACTTAACTTTATCATCTCACTTCTATGAAATCACTCTTCCTTAAGAGTCCTTGATGGGGCTGGAGAGATGGCTCAGTGGTTAAGAGCGCCGACTGCTCTTGCAGAGGATCCGGGTTCTATTCCCAGCACCCACATGGTGGCTAAGAACCATCTTTAAGTCCAGTTCCAGGGGAATCCAATGCCCTCTTCTGACCTCTGAGGCATTGCATGACACGGGTGCACCAACCTACATGCAGACAGTACTCTCATACACATAAAAAAAAAACAATAAAAATAAAAAAAGAGTCCTTGACATACGTCCCACTTTCAGAGCCAGGCTTTTTCAAAAACACTTTATCCCACATATTCCTCATAAAATATTTCCTATCGGGGACTGGAGAAATGGTTCAGCAGCTACGAGCATTGACTATTCTTGCAGAAGACCTGGGTGTAAATCACAACATTCACATGGCAGCTAAAAACTTGTCCATAACTCTAGTTCCAGGGGATCCTACACCCTCTTCTGACTTCTGTGGGGATTTCACAACATGGTGCACTTGTACACATTCAGACATTAGACTCAGACATACAAATATGCATATATATATATATATATATATATATTTCTTATCTACCTTCATCTTTTGTAGTTGCCTCTAAGACTCTAGCCCCCCTCCCCCAAAAAATCAGATATGCTCAATGGGGAGAATACTTTGATTACAAAAGAGAAAAAGTAAGGAAAGGAACAAGAAATATGCTTTCCCTGAGAATGAATTCTTGACAAAATAATGTACCTTCTACTCAATCCTTCTACTTAATATGACTTAAGACATGTAATTCTCAATAATATACATGTAGGGTTTTTCTCCTTTTATTGATTAATTTATTTTTAAGTATTTCATATATTTTTACTTTATGTGTATGAGTGTGCTTTCTGCATGTAGGTAAACACACCCATGTTGTGCAGTGCTCACAGAAGTCACAAGAGGGTGTTGAATCGCCTGGAACTGGAGTTACAGACAGTTGTTAGCCACCATGTGGGTGCTGGGAATCGAACCTGGGTCCTCTGCAAGAGCAGCCGGTGCTCTTAAATTCTGAGCCATCTCTACAGCCCCCTGATTACTTTATTGAGATGTAATTCACCGATTTAAAGCATATAACTCTATAGTGTTTACTATGTTTGTAGTGCTCTGCACACATGAACACAGCCAACTTTAGAATATTTTTACTGCCTCCAAAAGAAACTGTGTGATTATTAGTTATTTTCTGTTTCTGTGTACATGTGCTGTTTGTACTCATTTCATATAAAGAGACATATCATGTGCAGTCCTTGGTGATTGGCTGCTTTCTCTTAGATTACTTTTTAGACTTTTAAGAATCATTCCTATTGCAGAAGGCATTGTTTCTTGTTTCCTTTTCCTTACAGAATAATAGTTTGTTCTGTGGTATCAATAGATTTGACACTTCTTGTCTATTCAGCAGTTAATGTTCTTTTGGACTGCTTCCATTTGGGGACAATTAGGGATGAGACTTCCTTGCACATGGTGTACATGTTTTAGTTTGAGCATTTCCCCTTTTTATTTATGTTTTTTTGTTTGTTTGTTTGTTTGTTTATTATTAACAAGTCTAGACCCGTGTTCCTGCCCATTCCCCCACCCCGCCAGAGCTCATGCATTCTGCCAAACATGCTTTTCATCTCTTAGTCTTTCTCAATATTTTCCATGGGGAAGTTGACTGTTTGGAGCAGAAGTTCACTGTTTCAGTCAGTTCTTTGATGCAGTCTTTTCTGTTGTTGTTGTTGTTGTTGTTGTTGTTTCCAAAATGCATTACGCCCAACTGCTTTGTACAATAAGCTTCCCAGGGGGGCCACCAAGGAAAAATTCCTTTAAACCCCTGGGTAATGGGCACTAGCATCCACAGATGAGGATACCATCGTCGTTTGTTTTTTCTGGGACTGTGTACTTCACTCAGCATGATGTCTTCTAGCTCCAGGCATTTTCCTGCAAAGCTCTGTGATGTCATCTTTCTTTACTGGCTGCATAGAACTCCATTGTGTAGATTGTAACCATTTTCTCTATCCACTCGTCAGTTTGAGGGGCATTTAGGTTGGTTCCAGCTCCTTGCTATTGTGAAGAGGGGCTGCAAATAAACATGGCCGTGCATGTATCTCTGTGGTGGCGTAAGTCTGAGGGTACATGCCCAGGAGTGGTATGGCTGGGTCAGGTGGAAATTCATTCAAGTCTTCCAAGGGTTCTCCACACTGCTTTCCATAGGCTTGGTACGAGTTTACATTCCACCAGCAGTGGATGAGTGTTTCCCTTTCCCCACAACCTCCTCCCAGCACTTGGTATCATTGTTTTTCTTGATCCTAGGCAGTTCTTTATTTGGAGTAAATTATAATTCTTAAAGTGGTTTTTCAATTTGCATTTCCTTAATGATTAGTGATGTTGAACAGTTCTTGAGGCTGTTTCTCAGACATCTCTAATCATACTGTGTGAAGCTCTGTTCAGTTCTTTGCTCCATCTTGTTGAGTGGTCATATCTTTGATTTTTTGTTTGTTTTTTTTCTTTTTTCTTGTTTTTGAGTAGTTAGATATATTCTGGAACAATGCTTTGTCAGATGTATCTGCAGTGAAGGTTTCCTCCCACTCTGTGGGATTTCTCTTCACTTCCGTGATTGTTTCTTTTGATTGTACCGAAGGCTTTTGAGTTTGATGAGGTCTCATTTGTCAATTGCGGGACCTTAATTTCTTTTTGCAGCGCTGCTGTCTGAAGTTAGTTTTGTATGTTTTTAATTTAAGGAATTTATTAGAATTTTATTCAAATGTTTTCTGCTTGGAAATGTGCTTGACATATATGACAAGGAAATATGTATTTGGGGGCCAACCAATCGGGCCCTGACCCCCCATGGCACCCAAACAACACATCCCAACCGCCCAAATGGCAGGCTCATTTTTGGGGGCTTTCAGGGGAAAAAACGAAGCGCCCAACTGCACTGTTGAGGGGGGGGGGAAAACCTCGACGAGGGCACACACCTGAGAAAAACGTGGCCTTCCCCCACCCCCAAGCACCGATGGGCCCTGGCCCGAGCGCCCTCGTGAGGGGTTGGGCCTAGAGTCATCTACCCCCATCTAGCTGGCAATGGAATCTTTCTTGCGATGGGATATCTTGTTGCTAGGGTATCACCACAGGCTTCTTGGTAAACTTCCCTGAGTGTGAACAGCCCACCAATCTCTACGAGGCGAGTTAAAATCTAGGCCGCATTTCAAAGCCTACCTCTTCATGCCTCCTGCATCTTCCTCCTCCTGTGGTGATGAATGATCGCTGAGCCAAGTGGTGGGGGTATGGTTAGTTGGAGGTTCTGCTAAAGAAACAGAAGCAACAGGAATGAATTTATAAGCTATATACAATTATTGATTTGACTCACTGTGACAGGAGCTTCAAAGAGCGTCCAAACGTAGCCTGCCCTAGCACTGACAGGGCTGGAATCATCAGGGAACAATGCTTCAGTCCACAAGGGGCTGGGGGATTCTCTGTAGTCCCAGCTCTGGTCGCTAGGAAAGACCCCAATGGATTCCCAGGAGATTCGCGGTCTCAGTACACGCTGGGAATCCAAGGGTTGATTCACAGCAGCAAGACAAACTCCCAGTTGGAGAGAGGAGGACAAGCCGCTAGGAAAAAGGGACTCAGATTCCCTCTGCCATGGGCCTGTTATACTGGCCTGCCAGCAGTAAGGTAACGCCCATGTTTGGGGTGGGCCATCCGAGTTGAGGTAGTCCATTACCGAAAGATCCTTTTCTGCTTTATGTGTTTCCGTAGTCCAATCAAGTTGGACACCCAGTGATAACCATAACAAGTCCACCCCTCTTGGTCAACTTGACCACCCCAAATAAGCCACCTCTCCTTATGTTTATGCTTAAATGTCAATTCACAAACACATTGGGCAAAGGTCATAATTCCACCTAACTGTTAAAGTGTCTCACGTGACAATGCACAAAGCAGTATATCTTAGACTGTAGGTGGTAATTGTCCTGTGCGAAGACCACTTAATCTTAACCCACGATCTAATAAACCTAAATATGACAACACTTAACACTCATCTCAGTTGCACATTCAAAAGGGGAACAACACAAGTATCCTTTAATTATGTGGTATATATGAACAAAAGCACATTGCTTAAAACCAAATAGGACAAGAAGGTTAATTCTATTATAACCACGTTCCTGCAACTGGTCCCATGGCCTCAGCTGATGATATTTATGGGTACTCCTCTTCTTCTAATACCCATTCTGTATTTCCTCACCATCAGCAAGCACCTCTGCAGGTCTTGCTTTTCCCTGGAGGAGTGATGACCCATAACCCTTCATCCCTGGAAGGGTTCTGGGCAAATATTTATTTCGTCTTCTGGTTTGGGTTGTTGGAGTTTCCCATTGACCTTAATCTTAGGAACATGGTAGCACCAGAAAAGGGCACCCTACAGCATCTCCATGCCGTTCCAGGGACATAATTTTCCTTGCCCTCATTGGAGAGAAAAAGTCCAATTTCCCCTTGGTTGTCTGGATCAATCACTCTCTCTACTACTGTTATTCCTTCCTTAGCCTGTTGGTTAGTGGAAGGGACAGTAGAAGCCCAAAGTGGCCCGGGGGAAGTCTTACCTTCCAGTTCAATGGAACGTTTGTCTGTCTCCTGGCAAAAGCACTCCACTAATTGGAGCAAAAATTTTATAACCAGCAGAAACGAAGGTCATTGGTACAGGAAGCAAAAATTTCTACTGGGTCACTAGGTGATTGATAGTGAGTGGAAATCACTCTCCCACTTCCACCCTTGGTTCTTGACCCATGAATTCTGGCTGATAGGAGAAACAGTACCATATAGTGGGTGATGATTCAAAGCATTTATACGGCCTGCTGGAGAGAACTTGCCACAGCCTCTACCAAGTATTGCTTAACTAAATTGGCCTAGTAACTGTGTCTTCAGAGGTCCATTCCATTGTCTATCAATCCAGCGGCTTCTAGGGGTGGTGGGAACATGTGATAAGGCCAGTGGATACCCATGACCACTTTTTTGCTGTGAAGTGAGTTTCCGGATCAGAAGCGATGCCTGTGAGGAATACAATGAATTGATAAGGCATGTGTCCTAAGTCCCTGATGGTAGTTTTTGGCAGAAGCTTTAGGCAGGAAAGGCAAATCATAACAAATAAGTATCTATTCCTGTAAGGGCAAAAAAAAACTGATCCCTCCATGATGGGAAGTGGTCCAATGTAGTCAACCTGCCACCAGGTTGCTGCTGGTCACCCCAGGGGAATAGCACCATATCAGGTGGCTCAATGTTTGTCTCTCTGTTGGCAAATCTGGCACTTCGGCGCAGCTGTAGCCAGATCAACCTTAGTGGTGTGGAGTCCATTCTGTCGAGCCCATTTGCAATAAACCTTCCATCTCTGCCACCATGACCCACTTGTTCATGGGCCCATTGAACAACAACAGGTAATAGGCTGAGAGAAAAAAGGATGGGGATTGACAATCCACAGAACGAAGTCCTCCGATCTACTTGATTATTAAAATCATCCTCTGCTGAGACCACATTTTGATGAGCATTTACATGAGACACAAGTATCTTCACATCCTTTGACCATTCAGAGAGCTCTATCCACATACTTCTTCCCCAAATGTCTTTCTCACCAATTTTCCAGTCATGCTCCTTCCAAGTCCCTGACCATCCAACCAAACCATTGGCTACAGCCCATGAATGAACCCTACTTCCAGTACCAAAATCTGTATTAGTCAGGGTTCTCTAAAGAAACAGAAGCAACAGGACGAATATATAGCTATATACAATTTATTGATTTTCTCACGTGACAGAGTTCAAGGAGTCCAACAGTAGCTATGCCTCACTGGACAGGCTGAGAATCCAGGGAACTTCTCAGTCCACAAGGCTGGATGTCTCTGTAGTCCCAATCTGGTGCTGAAGGCCTGGTGGATTCCAGGAGATCTGCCGGTCTCAGTACACGTTGGGATCCATAGGGTTGATCACAGCAGCAGGACAAACTCACCAGTGAGAGAGAGGAAAGCCGCAGGAAAAAGGGACCAGATCCCTCTGGCATGGCCTTTAATACTGCCTGCCAGCAGAAGGTAACGCCCACATTTGGGGTGGGCCATCCGGGTTGAGGTGGTCCAATCCAAAGATCCTTTTTCTCTTATTTGTTCCTTAGTCCAATCAAGTTGACACCTAGGATTAACCATCACAGGGGACTACTGTAGATACTCCCTTTGGGGCTGAGTACTTATTCCCTTATCCTCAGTACGTTGACTCCTGAATACAGCAAAAAGAAAATTCTCTGGTCAGGGTTGAAATTAGCCCAATTTAATGTAAATATTAACTGTGTATAGTAAAAATATAATAATTAAATTTAACACTTCATATTTCTGGGTATAAATATAAATATCTAGAAGGCAATTTGATAGTATAACCCATCGAGCAAAATAACAACAGCAGGTTCTACCCTAAGACCTATGACCTCCCCAGTGACCAGGATTGCAGTACAAAGCATGAAATTCCCTTTTGTGGAGCAGGCTCAAATTAAATCAGAAAGCAGTTTAGCTGCCCCATAATAGTTATGTCACTATTACACCAGTGTGCCATGCTTGACCAGCGTGGCAGTATTTCAGCATACAGGGCCCAACACAGAGTAAGACCATTAATGTCTTTTCCCTAGCAGTCAGCACAGCACCTTTGGCACTATGAAACCTCGGCAGCAGGGAGGAAGTTTCCCAGTCAGTTTGAGATTGATTTCTCTATATCCTGTGGCCAAATTGTGTAATGTTTTCAGTAATAGAGTATTACCATGTAGTATCAATGTGTAATGAAGAGCAATAGGAATAGCCCGAAGGTTATTTTTTTTCTTTTTTTTTTTTTTTTTTTTTTTGAGGCTTCTGTACTTTTCTGACTAATAACTCCTAGGGAGGTATCCCACGCCTTGTACTGATTTTAATTTAATAACCCTTGGACATGTTTTTTCAGTCAGGAAATGAATTCATGTACTTAGGAGTAGAATTACTATATCATGTGATTCTCTATCCTTTTGAGGGATTGTCAGACTATTAAAGTGATATAACCATTTTATATTACTATCAGAAGCACATAAGCAGTACAATTTCTTCACATCTTCTGCCCTTAGTATCATTCTGATTGTAGCTATCCTACTGTGTATGAAATGTTGTCTTGTTGTGGTCTTGCCTTGCAGTTCCTAAAGAGTAGTAATAATGAGAACCTTTTCCATGGTTAGTGTCCATTTATCTGCCTTCCTTGGAGAAAATATATATTCTATTGAAAGCCTTTCCCATCTCTTTATTTGGTTATTTAATCTGGGGGTGTTTTTCATAAGCATTCTTTATATGTTCTAGATACAAGTTCCTTATCAGATATATGCCTTGGGAATATTCCCATTCTTTGGTTTGTTTCTTTTTCATTTTCTTAGTGGTACTCTTTACATACAACATAACAGTATTTAATTCTGATAAATTGTGATCTATCACCTTTTCTTCCTTCACTCATTGTGTTCTTGCCCTGACTTTATATACAAGGAAAAAAGAGGATCTATGAGATTGGTCAGCCTCACAGGAAGGAATAATTCAAATAAATGATGAGGCTGCATTGTGCAAACATGTGCTCTTCAGGCCATCATCTCATGATCTAACTGTATGCTTTTATGGGGGAGGACCAGAAGGGGACATATAGCCAATTTGAGGTGTATTTTCAGCGTGAATTCTGTTTTTCTTATGTTTATCTTCATTTCACATATTTCCTTATGTTGATAGATTTTTCCAACACATAAATTGACTAGTAATGGTATTGAGAAAATTAATAGTGCAATTTTAAAGCAAGGAACTATTGATTAGCTCAGATAGGCCTTGAACCTTCTGCCTCACCCTGGCGAGTGGTGGGATTGTAGGCATGCAGCACCATACACAAAGTACACTATTTTAAATTTGGGGTTTTATTACAAAATAAAGGGTAAATTACAAGTGAATAAAATAGCATGATAAAGGACCCACAAACAGCACTGGTACTTTTTAAAGAATGTAGTGGCGTGTGTCCCTTAGCTTCTTGGATGAGGAAGAGGCACACGTGCATGGGTCAGCTCTGTAACAGCTAGGGCAAGCACCACCTTGCTGCCCTCCAGATACATTGGAATGGCTGCTATCACTCTTAAAAAGCTGGCTCCATGTGCACATTTTTTTTATTAATTTTATTTAGTTCTGTATGTGTGTGAATGTACTGCCTGCATGCAAGTCTGTGCACCCGTGTCGTGCAACGCCGCGGCGGTCAGAAGAGGGTCTCGGATTCCCCTGGAGCTGGAGTTCTCCTGGAATTGGAGTTTCAGATGGCTCTCGGCCGCCATGTGGGTGCTGGGGATCGAACCCAGGTCCTCTGTAAGAGCAGTCGGCGCTAGGCCATCTCTCCAGCCCCCTCCATGTGCACATTTTTAATGTGGATCTTCAAATATATTGATGCCTAGAGAGTGATATAAATTTAGGCAGGATTAGAGGTCCAGAACCTTGTTTTGGCACAGCTTTCGTTGCATCTGAGGAGAATGGGTTGAGATCAGCATCTTTGCTAGATAGTTTTGCCAAAGAAGCTGTGACTTGGAACAGTGCACTGTGTTCAGGGGCTGCGTCTCTGCTTGTTGACTCAGCATCTGCTGGGGACTGCCCACGTCTGCCTTGACACATCGGCACCAAACCATGGCTTTCTGCATTTCATTTGTAATTTGGGGACTTCTGCTGCTATCTTGAAGAACATCTTTACACAGCTGACTGGTTACTTCTTGATTTAGAATTATTAGCCACTGGCTTGATTACTTGGGAATTTTTTGCAGATATGACATCTGTCATGGTGTTTAACCTTGTAAATATAAGGACATGTTCTAACAGAGCTACATAAAGGCATATAAACTCTGTGAGCTACACATCAAACATCAGAAGGTTGTATTTGGGAAGAATAAGTCTTGTCTCGTGATTTTTGAGTTCATGCAGAAATCTTGTCTCCTGGCTCTGTGGGGCCCTTCTTCATGAAAGCTTCCCTTCCTGTATGCCCAAAATAATTTATTCATTTCATGAAGTATTTCATTCATGAGTATTTCATTTCATCTTGTGAGAAACTTTTCCCAAAACAAAAACTCGTGTGCCCAGAATGTATTTGCATCTTCTCATGCAGTGTGTTCCTGGCTGGCTTGCTTCTGGCATGGACTAAGAAGGAACTCTTTCCTCAGCTGTGTGGTTTACCTCAGAGCAACGCATGGGGCATATACTAAATGCAAAAATAAGGAGATTTTGAAGTAGTTTTAATGTATTTGCTAGACAGCTAGATATATTAGAAAACTAGTGTATTTTCTTAATTCTGAATTCTGCTTAACCAATTTCCAGAAGTTCGTGTATTTTTGAAACTGGACTTGTCCTCTTCCTAGAGGAATCTGCTGCTGCTGCTGCTGCTGCTGCAGCATTTGGCTGTATGGTCCTGTATCTGGCCCCCATCCTTCAGGACAAGTTCTGCACAGAATTACAATGGTTCCTAACTTCAGGTGTGCTGGTCTCACCTTGAATGGGAGTAGTTTTTCCAAGGATATACTTCATAAGTCAAAAGAAATTTGACTTAGATATTGGAAACTCAAGTCATATTGTTTCATTTAAAAGTATTTGTTGTTTTTCCTAAAAGAGGATTACTTATTCTCACTCTGGCATAAGGGTTGGCAATAAGACTTGCAGTGCCCAACAAGATATACATTAAGAGTATGTGACACTTCAGCTGCAGCACCCTGCAGTGTTTTGGATAGAAAGAACTGAACAGATGTGTTACCAGGAAAAAAAAAAAACAAACCTGGAAATATTTGTTCGTAAAATGATCGAATTTGGGGGTTATTTGCTAGTATAGAATAATATAACCTATACTGACTAAAACAAAGGCTATTGCAAGTACAGCAGATATGATGAGATATCAGAAATAAGGAGAAGCAAATGATAAATGGCGTGGTCTGATTCTGCCATCAAGTCACAAACCAAGAGCTAATGTTAAAATTGCTTCATTAAAACCTGAAAGTTGTCATGAAATTTCAAACTAAGACACAGTAAAGACATGGAAATTTTTTTGCATTAACTTAAGAGTCTCAAGAATTAATTAAATAGTCTCACTTTGATAAACTCTGCATATGTAAGCCCTGATATAGCATGCGACCCTGCAGATATTTATTCTACCGCTGCCAGTGCATTACTTTACAGATGCTGGGAGATTTTATACCTTCCAAGGAAGAAACTTTGGTAAATATCAGTAATTAGATTTTATCTGAAAGAGAAATAATTCAAGAAAGTAAACACTGAGGGATCAAGAAGAGAGGAATTATGGGAAATTGCATTTGGTCAAGGACTTCCAATATAGCTAATGAATGACAATGGTTATCAACTTTCACTTAAGAAATAAGAGCAAACTTTCAGGATAATGCACATCTCCTTCACTAGACACTTCTGTGTTTATGCAGAGACATGGTGAAGAATAAAGCACGGGAGAGTTCTGAGTGAGGGACAGTTGGAGTGAAGTGGCCCTGTTGTACTTCTGAAATGTGTGGGAGTTAGGGTCCTGCATATGGCGGGCCTCTGAGGGAATCCTCAGTGATACAGCATGTCAGGACTCTACATTTATATAGAATGGAACATAGGATAGTCAGAAGCTTTAATCCATTGATGGGGTCTGAAAGATCATTTAACTGTTCATGGGACATAAACTTCACAGTTTTAACTCATGTCAAATTCTGAAATAATCACCAACCCTCAGAGGAGGTTAGTGGGTGGATCTGTGTTATGCATTTATCTAAGACCAAAACTCAAGTTTTAAAAATCTTAAAAAGTCCAGGACCGTGGCACATTCTTATAATCTTGTAATAATTTGGAAGCTGAGCAGGATTACAAGTTCAAAGCCAGACTTGGCAACTTATACAGAGTTGACTCGAAGTAGAAAAATATTTTTGGAAATAGGACTGCAGCTAGAGCTTATCACTGATAGCTGGTCCAGCATGCTCGAAGCCCTGGGTTCAGTCCCCAGAAGTCGTAAGGAAGCTATGTGAAATAGATACAATTTGCACATAGAATTTAAATATATGTAAGTCCCTACTCAAACCTGTTATAACATTTTAAAATGACTTGGGGGTGTGTGGAGAGATGGCTCAGAAATTCAGAGCACTTGATGCTCTTGTAGAGGACCTGGGTTTAGCAGCTAACAACCATCTTTTACTCCAATTCCAGGGATCTGATGGCCTCTTCTGACTTCTAAGGGTATTGTACAACATGGGTGCACTTACATGCAGGCAAAACACTCAGACAAAATAAAAATAAATTAACAAACAACTAGGAAAATGTTTACTGTCAATACAAGTGAGAATTTATATGAAAATATCTAAAAATATAAAACAAGGAAACAGAAATGAGAAAATAATTATGAAATAATAAGAGAAATTACAGAGGACAAATAAATACCTTGGAAATATTCAGCTAATGAAATTAAGGCTTGGAATGTAGTTCAGTGGTAGATCTCTCATGTAGAATTAATTGAAAGGATATGCTGTTTCTCATGAAAATTAATAAAAGAGTTATACAGTACCATGCTTGCAGGGTGAGGTAGGCACTTTAGAAGGTCTGGGTAGGGACAGAGCACATTGAAATCCTTTTGCAAAATCACCTGACAATACTTATGAAGACTTTAAGCACTGGCCCAGAATTTCTTCCTAAGAAAATAAGTCTAACTATAGCAAAAGAGCTCTGTGCAAAGTTATTCTTCAGATTACTATTTATAGTTCTGCAAAATGGAAGTCACCCAAATCTATAACATTCAGGAACTTATAATTATAATAGATAGATTTCATGTATATGCATTTTATAGGAATTTGGGAAGAATTTAAATTGTATTTACATATAATTTGTATCACTTGGGACAATGTTGATGCTATGTTGATAATGTGATACATATATACATATACATATACATAGATTTGATCAGTGTCTTAAAAATAAACTAAACACAGATGCACAGGAAAAGACAGAGGCAAGTGCCCACACTGTCAGACTTTAGGTGCTACATTTATTAGACAATTTCTTTTTTTTCATATAATTCTGGCTGGAAATATGATTGTCAATATGGTAAGCAACCAGGGGACAAAAGCAGTCATCTCCACATAAAAGTAATAACCATGTAACTGAACAACCAACATGAAAAAGGAACCCAGGAAGAAACATACAGGGACGTGGAGCAAACTATGGGAAAGGCATGTGAAAGGAGTGGCAGAATAAGAGGCTGCCATCTCTGGAGTATAAAGAGGTCAATAATGTCAAAGTCTCCTGAAGCATAGGCTTAGGTCATAGCTTTTGAAACTGAGGCCCACAACAGTAAGAGATTTCTGATGTACGGTGAACAAAAATTAATTCAAAGCAAATGTATTATGAGTCCATGGTGTTCCTGGCTCCAGTTTGCCATGTTGCATCCCTAAGTTTCACTGGAGCTCTGGTTCTGCACACAACACGCACTTAGCACTGCCCTTGCCACCACACCACAGAGTGCCAGCTAAATGCTGTGTGACACACTGGGGCTCTGTTCCAAGACTATGTATGTAACAAATTTCAGTGGTTTTTATTGCACATGCAAAGTGTTCTGTCATTATAGACACATAATGACTTAATTATGGAAGACAAAAGAATTTTACTATTTTCACCAATATTCCCCAGATGTATCAATATATTATTCAATGGTATGTGTTAGAATGTTTGATGTTAAAAATTGTTTGAATTGCTAACTTGAGTTTTGACAAGATCACTAAATTAATTTGGACTTGGGTTTAGGACAGAATTCCCAGCTTTCCGAGATGGCCCTCTCATGCTTCCAACATTTTGTACGTGATCTGAAGTATTCTTCTTGACACCAATCACCTCCAAAATTATCCAAGAAGCTCTGAACCTTGCAGTGTTGCATATTCAGCCAAAATTCAATTCTTTATATAAAAATAATCAAGTATGCCCAACTCATTGGTATACAAATTTGCTTTTGCCTTCAACGAATGGTAAAATTACACGTAGCAAAGAATTTGTTAATAACTGAATTTCTTTATGATTTATTTTCAGTAAACATTTTAGTTGTATAACCATTTAATGTCCTTTAAATTATATAAACTTTTCTCAGGCCTAAAGAGGTTGGTTGTGTGTGGAAAAAATTTAAGAAGGCCTGTTATAGGCAGTCTCAGGAAGATTGGACCGTCTGTTAGGAGAGAGGGGTTTAGGAAACACACAGTTAAAGGGCCATTTTGGGGTTTTACTTTGTATAGTTTCACTCAGATCTTGGAGATAAGAAGTGGAGAAGATTGCCACCAGTCATGTGGTCTGTTGAAATGTTCATTAAAAATGTACGCTTGCTTTTCCCTAAGAAAAGCAAACAGAAACAGGATACACAGTAGCCCAAGAAAGAGACCTCGCAACTGCTTTCTCATCCTATGTTAATAGTTGTGATTGCAGTCCAGAGTATGCTGGGAGAATGCACACATGCAAGAGTGATCCATGGATTCCGCATGAGAGAACACGCTTCTCTGAGGCTTTCTTTGGCGCTTCTGCTATGGCCAGCAGGGCAGTGCAGTATAGACCATGGATGGCTCTCTCTGAGCTTGCACTTACTTCCTGCCCCTCAATTACTATGTGTTCTTGAACTGTCTCTGGTGGTCTAGGGCCAGTGCCTCTGATACCTGTGTTCAGAGTCCTCTGGAATTACCTCCTGAATGCCTAAAAAGGCATGTATCAAATTTCCTTTGTCTAAAAAGGCTACAAAAATGTCATCAATGAAACCTAAGCAAGGTCCCTATTCTGTACCCTAGAGCCTCGCCAGAATTTTCCCAGGGACAGTTCTTAGCTGAGCATTTGGCCTTAGAGCCGTGCTGTCATCATTATCTTGCAAACTGACATACATTCCTCCCTACCTCTACAAATGCTATTCCAAGCTTCATGGCACTGGAGGTTCCCCAATTCATGGGATTTTCAGTGCCTTCTGTTTGGCCCTGGAAGAAGGAGCAGATATTGCGATGCTTTTTTCACTATGTCCTTGTCTGTTTACTATAGGTGCCTACCCTCGACTCTCACTGAGTTTTCGGTTGAAGAGAAACATCGGCTACTTCATTCTCCAGACGTACATGCCCTCTATACTGATTACGATCCTCTCATGGGTGTCCTTCTGGATCAATTATGATGCATCTGCTGCTCGAGTTGCCCTCGGTACGTGCTACTTTTAAGTCATATCTAAAATGTAAAGTGACCGTATCATTACAGTATTAAGGGAATTTAAAGGCTATAGTTCAACTACAATTTTTTGACATCATAACACCATCCTTGCCCACTTAGTCACTTTTTATCTTGAAACAATAATTTCATGCATGAGTCCCTTGATGTGTTAATTAAATTATAAGGCTCAAATGTGAATTTTCATGGCTATGAAAGGGAACTATGTTTGCAAAATATTTTCATAATTTAACTATTTTGACACTAATTTTAAAGTAAGGATTAACGTGTCTTGCTCAAAATTATTCCATGGCCCAGAAAGAAGACTTGATTAATTGTACATTCTTTTTTAAGGCAGAAAAATCATCGAAATATTATAGCATATAATTGAAGTCACACAATTTAATGAGCATTAAAATAAGCAGCTAATTTCTAAGGCATTCCCAAGAACCCTTGTAAAGTTTTCTGTCCATTGGTTATTTGACAACTAGACTATTAGCTGATATACAGTATATCTTATATTTTTTGACATTACTTTTAATATTCGCTTATTAAGGGAAAGCTTCTATTTTCAGAAGCATTCTTTTTCTACTCAGTTAATTAGTATGAAACTTCATAGACAAAGTCATCCTGTGAATTTCAGTGAAAGTAGAGGTGATGAGCTATTCCCAGGGACTTCCTTTGGGTTGAATTTAATTTCTGAAGGTGAAACTAATAATGAAACTTTGAAAAATTGCAGGAAAAGAATTGGCAACAGTTCTGCTGCTAAAGCCACAAATTGGAAACATCCCCTCACACCTTCCGTTCTCTGCTTATCAACTGTTGCCAGGACCAAAAGTTGACTTGATATTATATTTCTAAGACAATGTGTATATGTTAATGTCTCCCTTGGACCCATAGCTGTGTAATTTGCACAGCTGTCTTCATGATTAGACTTTTGAAATAGCATACAAATATGGCTTATGGGGAAAAATAGACAGCAATTCCTAAAGGTGTCATGAATTACTGTGTTGTATGATGAAATACTCTGGGAAAAATAATCACAAAAATTAAGAATTCTACATTAAATTGTTTTGTATTTCTAATGGCTATTATAAGCACAATTCTCTTTTTAAAAGTCTCTAGGATTGTTCTTTAGTCAAACCTGCAGGTTTGACTTTTTGTTTTTAATATCACAAGATTACTCTTTCCTACATTACTTTGTTTTCTTCACATTTGCAAAATTCCACGACAATGAATTTTTAGAGAAAGATGCAGATTGTACAGAGTCTATGTTACACCATTTGAGGTTGTTTCTTTTAAGAAAAAAAATACATATATGAACAAATAAAAAATTACTGGGACCCCTTCCAAGCTGAAATGTCAAGAGCTGCAGAGTGGCTCTACTCCAGAGAAGCTGTTACTGCAATTAGAGAAATACAAGAGCCAAAGAGACCGTAATTACCTAGCTAAGCAAAGGACTAGTCATACTGAAGGTATGATTCTCTGAATGTTCCCAGCTACTACAAATTCTGTACCTGCTTAGACATAAAATATTGTCTCTCATAATATGAAAGAGGCTGTCAGAAGTGGATTATAACAATCTAAGCTCTCCATGGTCAAGAAAGTTGCTTCCCTGTGTTCTTGAGGACATAGCACTGTTATTCTTATGCCTTGCTGGCTTTGGTGGGATGATGTCGCTCAGACTTCACTCCTTGATGACTCAGCTCACACAAGGGTTAGAGGCTCAAGAGCTACCAGGGGCGGAAGTCCAGTGAGCCTGATGCCATGGGGTACCCAGATAGCCATGATCCTAGGGCCAGTGGGATCTGTTCAGATAAGGTCATTGTAGGTACCGGCCCCAGAAGAGATGTAGTCCTTAGGAGACCCAGTTAGTTCTTGAGAGAGAGAGAGAGTTGTTACAAAAGACTGATCTCTCCCCTCCTTTGGCTTCTTGAGCTGCCATGTGATCTTTCCCAGCACTTACGCAGCTATCATGATGCCATTCACCATGTGAGGCCACCAGGGTGGACATGACTTCATCGTCTCTGTGATATTGGAGCTATCCTGCTGGAAGTAGAGAAAATAGTGCTGGCGAGCATTGCATTATTTTTGAATAACAGGGAGAAGACCTATTTTTGTAGCATTTGCGTGATGTTTTCACATTTATTTGTAAACGGTAATTATCCCATTGCCATGTTCAGATTTTTAAAGCCCCAGGTGCACATGGATAGAATGTCAAAGGGAACCTTAAAATATTCTGACATCTGAGCTCTCCATACATTTCATAAGCAACTGTGCTTTGCAATTATACTTAAAAATAGTTTCTTGGTCCTCGGTTTTCCTCTCCACTGTTAGTAGCCTCTCAGAGCTCAGGGAGGGTGAGTGTGTGCTGGAGGAAGAGCCTTGGCTCATTCTCTGCTGCTCTCCCCCTGTTATAGCATGCTGAGCTGTGCAGCCCGGGGGTCTGCCATGGAAGACATGGGGTGAAGGAGCATGTTTCTGAGGGCAGATAGGAAACTAGAGGGGTATAAACCAAGATGAGTAATAAATATAAACCCTCCCCTATAGGTGGCCCTGCCTCTACTCCCGAATCTCTATCTTAGGCATGTTGAGCTGTTCAGCTGGCACTGCCTCTAAGCTCCAGGCAGATCAATCAATTTTTGTGTTAGTGGAGATGAAACAAAAAATATTGCTAACTTTCTTCCCTGTGAGTGGAAGTATATTTGAAGTAAATCCTAACATAACAATGCAGAAGCAACTCTTTTGTCCACTGGGCTCTGGAAGGCATGCTCCTGATCACATTGAGTGGTGTCAGTTGCATTAGTGGAAAAGGTGGATCCTTTGGAATTGCAGCAATTTGTCAGACTTCTTACTATCACAAACAGTACAGTCTCCACGGCAGGAAATCAGTTTGTCTGTTGCCGTGGCACTCAGAGGTGAGTGACCCAGGCCTTTTGCAAGCACGGCTTCCCTGGATTCAGCAAGCTCTGATCATAGCCCTACCCAGCATGCCTGCTAGTTTTTGTGGCTGTACATCACTTAATTTGTAATCTCTGTGTAGGGAGAACTGTGCCTTGTGTTATGGGAGGACTGTGAAATACGCTGCTTATGTGGTCTAAAAGACTACACCTCGCTCCCTTAGGAAGACAGGCAGCCTTCATACAGCACTGTGTAAAAAATCCAGCCAAGTGGAAAAAAAAGAGGATCTGCATGCACAGTGTCAGAACATGAGATTCTGAGATGGGGAAATTCCTCACCCCTCCCTTGAGTGCACTCTTCCTGGTTGAGAGAAATGGCTGTGTGAGCAAATCTGTCCTGGGACTTCACTCAAATGCCCTCTCTCCTTGACTACCTGTCTCCTCCTGAGGGCTGAAAGCCCCGCCCTCACTTGCTTCCAGCCAGCCTGACCATAGGACAAGCAGCCAGTCTGAGCTTCGCAGGGGCTAAGTCCTCTGCAGCTCAGACCACAAGGCAGGTTCTGTCAGCTTCTTGGGGTTTTCCAGCTAGACACTGAGTGCTTACTTACATTCTGGGTTATCTGCATTTCTTCTAACACTAGTGAGAAGGACATTCCTCTTACCTACCCTGGCAAGGGTTGGAGACTGAATCATCCACACTGTGTTTGTTTCCTAGGAATCACCACCGTGCTCACCATGACGACCATCAACACCCACCTTCGGGAGACTCTGCCCAAAATCCCCTATGTCAAAGCCATCGACATGTACCTAATGGGCTGCTTCGTTTTTGTGTTCCTGGCCCTTCTGGAGTACGCCTTCGTCAACTACATTTTCTTTGGAAGAGGACCTCAAAGGCAGAAAAAGCTTGCGGAAAAGACGGCCAAAGCCAAGAATGATCGTTCCAAGAGTGAAAGCAACCGGGTAGGCTCGCCGCCACTGGGCTCTACAGACAGGTGGCTCAGTGCTAAAGCCTCCCAGTTCGCCTTGTGACCTTTGAGGAGCTAGAGCTAGACAACTTCCCCCGCCCTTGCCACTCATGATTTTTGACACAGTCTTGGTGCAAGCCACAAGGTTTCCATTAAACCAACATTAGCGCAGGTGTTGGAGAGTCCAGGTTTCCCAGTGTCTTGTAGAAGGAACAGAAGGGAAAGCTCTGGAAACTAGGGGATGACCTGGGGAAACCGTTTACCACAATGACTCAATATGCTCCTAGTTCTGAAATTTCAGGTTCGATCATACACTCTGATGCAATCTGGACAGTGGAGTAGGCAGCCACCTCAATGGTCCACTGTCCTGCTGGTCACAATCCCACTGAGAGAACCCTGAATTTAAATAAACCTGGAGCCAGCAAGGGAGGCTCTCTTAGGTCTGGTGCTGTTCTGACCCGTGCCCCTGGGGCGCGCCTGACCGTTCTGGTCTCTGCCTTTGGAGTGTGCCCTGCTGTCCTGGTCTCTGCCCCTGGTGTGTGCCCTGCTGTTTTGCACAGTAGGGTTTACCCATTATACCAGAGAACCAGCAAAAGCCTCCTGAAGCCCAGGTCTGTGTAGTCACCTTCCAGTTAGAAGGGGCTTTATCTTTGGATGTCATTTGTTTGCTTTCATAAAAGCACTTTAATGAAATTTTAATGAAACACATTATAATTTCTATAAAAACTGTTTCAATATGGCATTTCATGTCTTCATCTCTTTATATCCTCAAGTATAATGTATTTCTTCTACCTGTTTAAAGACTGGGCTCACTCCTCCATTTCTTTAGGTTTGTTTGTTTGTTTGGTTGGTTGGTTGGTTGGTTGGTTGGTTGGTTTTTTGTGTGTTGTGTTGTTTTTTAATTCTTTTTAAATCTACTTACTTCTTATGCCACTGGAGGTTTTCTTTCATGGCCCTGTGTGTCTCCTGCCATCATGGGTCTCTAATGCTGCCTGACTTGGAGTGGCCCAGAATAAGTAGCAAATGTCCATGAATGGTCATAAGTTCAGTGAATTGGAATGTCTCCTTCTTTCTGTAAAGCATAAAGTTGGTCAGTAAATCCAGGATCTGTGAATAAAACCAATCTTTCCACATACAGAATCATCTTGAATATCTTCCTGGAAAATCTAGTCAGTGCAATGCTGCTGTTTCTAAAGAGATGGCATCCTACTAGGAATACACAATATGCCTTGACCATGCTGTTTCCAAAGAAACTAGCATTTGTCATTCTGCTGTCTCCATGACAGAGCACATGTACAGACACATACATGTACAATGTTGTTTTTCCCAATTTTTCTTTATTTAAATTGTATAAATGTTAACCTTTTTTTCTAAATGAGAGTATTTAAAACAATGAAATCATCGTGGTTCAGAAATAGCCTTTTGAATATGAAAAGTAAAATTTAAATAGAAAATGAAAAGTAAAATTTAAATAGAAAAGAAAATACCAGCCCTGTACCATTCACAAAGAAAATTAGCAGAATGTAGAAAGAATATAAATCCAATATAGGGGAAATTCTAAGTTGATTCATGACTCCATTTTTATTTGTTTCACACTTAAAATTTGTTTCTTTTTTTGCTGAGCCATTTCAGTTGTCATTCAGTTCTTAAGTTTTGAAGTCAACATACAAATATGGCATGTATTCTGATTGGGGGAATTTATTTGATGCTCATAAACATAAGCATTAAAAATTGTTCCTGGGGCTGGAGAGATGGTTCAGCGATTAAGAGACCAGCTGCTCTTGCAGAGGACCCGGGTTTTAGTCCCAGCACCCACATTATGGCTATAAACCATCTGTAACTCCAGTTCCGGGGAATCTGAGGTCTTCAGACCTCCACCAACATTGCAAGACATGGGTGCACTTATATACATGCAGGAAATACACTTATACACATAAATAAAAATAATTAAAATATTTTAAAATTGTTCCTTACCCACTTAAGAATTTAGTGAAGGGGCTGGAGAGATGGCCTAGCAGTTAAGAGCGCCGACCACTCTTGCAGAGGACCCGGGTTCGATCCCCAGCACACACATGGTGGCCGAGAGCCGTCTGAAACTCCAATTCCAGGAGAACTCCAGTTCCAGGGGAATCCGACACCCTCTTCTGACCTCCGCGGCATTGCACGACACGGGTGCACAAACTTGCATGCAGACAATACATTGATACACATACAGAAATAAATAAATGCCGGGCGTGGTGGCGCACGCCTTTAATCCTAGCACTTGGGAGGCAGAGGGATGCGGATCTCTGTGAGTTCGAGGCCAGCCTGGTCTACAGAGTGAGTTCCAGGACAGCCAGAACTACAGGGACACCCTGTCTCAAAAAGACAAAAAAAAAAAAAAAATTTTTTTTTAAGCAGAAATGAATCTCCTGAAAGCTTGTATGATGATGTGAGTAGAAGAAAAAAAAAGTGGAAAGAGTCATACATTTCATACTAGACAGAAAAGGACCAGCAAATGAGGCAATAGCTCTGACAGTCCCTTATAATCATAACTTGTGAGTTTGTAGTCCTGATCCTTGACTTTATCAGTGTGGCCAACCACAGCCTCTCATTTTCCCCAGACTGATGGGAACTGTCAATCTAATGCAGGGAACTGGCTTGTCATTGTCTTTCCTAAGAAAACTGCTTACCCCTGGGGCATGTCATGGACAGACTTTCCTCCAGGGCATTGCAGGCCATCAGCCAGGATTTATGCTATCTACAACTGCCTATAAGACTGATACTGGCCCTGTTTGTAAAAAACAAAAGTAGATTTTCTTTATATTTGAACTTAGCAGTTGATGCATAGATATACAGAATATTTCTATGTTCTCTTGGATTCTCCTGTTACAGTACAGTGTTTTCAGAGTTGTTTCTGTACCTGAGGGCAATTCGGTGGGTCAGAGTACACACATGATAATTACAAACATGTGCCATTTTGGAAATTGACCAGTTGTGTGTGTCTTTGTGTCTGTGTGTATGTGTGTGTGTATATGCATGTGTATATGTGTATATGTGTGATAAGATTGAATCTGTGGCCTCATATATACTAGGTAAAGTCATAATTCTTGCAAGACATAAGATTTACAATATTCTTTTTTTTAGAAAAATTTATACATTATTTTTTATGTGTATGAGTGTACTGTCTGCATGTAGGTTGGTGCACCCATGTCCTGCAATGCCTCAGAGGTCAGAAGAGGGCGTCAGATTCCCCTGGAACTGGTGCTAAAGGCAGTTCTTAGCCGCCATGTGGGTGCTGGGAATCAAACCCGGGTCCTTTGCAAGAGCAATCAGTGCTCTTAACCACTGAGCCATCCTCTCAAGCCCATACAATATTATTCTTGATAAGAAGGAAGATTTCATGCCTTTTTCACATGGCAAATCATTTCTTATCTTCTTAAGGTAAAATTTTGGACCTAGCTGAACTCTGAAGTAGAGAATTGGATAGCCACTATGTACCAATCTTGTGGCATATTCTAAGGGAATAAAATCCTTCTGTGATATACTAGATGGCTTGTTTTTATTTTTGGAGGTCTGCACCTGTTAAGGTTGCAGAGAAGAGAGAAAAAAACTACATTGAAATCAGACTCTAATTATAGTATATATGAGCTGGACCCTTCAAAATAAAAAGAATTCATGAAATGATTTAGAAATTACTACTCATCTGTCATTCTATAAAGAGCATTTGGGTCTTATATTTCCTGTGCCATCATTCATTTCTATTTTAAGAGTTACATTTTAGATGTAAGGATGATAGGAAAAATCAGCATTTCTCAGAAATATTTACTTAAAACAGGACATTTCTAAGATTTCATAAATTGTAATACCATTTAATCTTTTCAGAAAAAATCGTCAGTAATTTTCTACATATTCGTACATATTTAAATCAAACATATAAAAGTAAAACCGTAAGCAAAGTAGCCAAACTATTTTTTTAATAAACATTTTGTTTTTTTAATTTTTTAATTTATTCTTGTATGTGTATGAATGTAGTGTCTGCCTGTAGGTTTGTGCACCCATGTCATGCAATGCCGCAGAGGTCAGAAGAGGGTGTTGGATTCCCCTGGAACTGGAGTTTAAGATGGTTCTCAGCCACCATGTTGGTGCTGGGGATCAAACCCGGGTCCTCTGCAGGAGCAGTCAGTGCTCTTAACTCCTAGGTCATCTCTCTAGCCCCTAGTCAAACTATTTTAAACTAAGCTCTCAATATATATATATATATATATATATATTCATATATTCTTTTGCATGCCAGAACAAGTATTATTTCTTATTGTTTCCGTTATAAGTGTTCATCCATGCTGGAACAGAGTCATATAAAATAGCATTGGTTCTTCGGTTCTGTCTCACAGGTCCTCTTTAAGATAGATACAGGCCTATCATTGATGTTCAGGACAGCCAAGAGCTCTTGACTAATTGTACTAGCTTTATTCTTTTTTAAGAATAAAATTACTGGAAAGGTTCATAGGGAAGCATGGTTTTCCTCAGACTCAGTTTTCTTCACTGAAGTTCAAAGGCGCAGAAAGCTTCCCACTCCTAAACATACAACAGTAACCACAAGGGTCTGGGGAAGAAATGCCACTGATTTCCTTAATTTCTTTGTATCTTGCCTCAGTCAATCCTTTACCCAAGTCCTTGGTTTTGTTCCTGTTCCCTGAACTTCCATACCATTCTTTGTACATGGGAAATGGCAAATACCTTATATTCCATGTGCACTCTGGGCTCTCCCCACCCAGCTGCACCCAGTTCCTTGCCTCCATAAAAACGCATGCACTCTGACTCCATTGTGGCAAATAAGCAAGTCAGGTGGGCATATGTAGTCTTATTGGACTAGTGGACTGATAGGATTCACACACACACACACACACACACACACACACACA
This sequence comes from Rhizomys pruinosus, assembly GCA_009823505.1. Taxonomy (NCBI): domain Eukaryota; kingdom Metazoa; phylum Chordata; class Mammalia; order Rodentia; family Spalacidae; genus Rhizomys; species Rhizomys pruinosus. The sequence goes on along the minus strand of VZQC01002081.1, from coordinate 646,459 downwards.
CACACACACATCCTTAGTAAGAAGAAAGGACAAGGCTTATGAATATCATTTTTTAATGATTTTTTGTCTATTTCAGAGATCATTTTTCAGTTCAGATTAGACATATTCCCCTTTCCTTTTCCCCCACCCCACCCCAGATCATGTGTTCTGCCATAACTATCCTGCATCTTTCTCTCAGTCTTTTTTTATGTTTAGGAATTCACATTTTCCTGCTTTCATTTTATATTACCCTAAAATATTAGTACATACTTTCCACCTATATACAGTAATTACAGAGTCTGAAAGTAAGTGGTGGGTCTATTCTAGAGGCCGTTAAGAGATTTACATTGTAACAACATAGTTGCTTCCAGATAAACAAAATATAACAATAATGCTGTTCAGCTTGCCTTTCATCTGGGGATTTGAAGTTAGCATCCACAAATGAGGGAGACCATTCACCTCTTGTTTTTCTGGGACTGTGTTACTTCACTTAGCATAATGGCCTCGAGTTCCATCCATTTACCTGCAAAGTTCATGATGTCATCATTTTTTACTGCTGAGTAATACTCCATTGTGTAGATGTACCACATTTTTGTCATTCACTCTTCACTTGAGGGGCATTTGGGCTGGTTCCCGCTCTTCACTATTGTGAAGAGAGCTGCAATAAACATGGATGTGCAGGTATCTTTGCTGTTGGATGAGTCTTGTGGGAGTGGTATGGCTGGGTCAGGTGGTAGGCTCATTTTGAGTCTTTTAAGGGTTATCCACACTGCTTTCCATAATGGTTGTACAAGTTTACATTCCCATCAGCAGTGGATAAGTGTTCCCCTTTCCCCACAACCTCTCTAACATTTGATGTCTTTTGTGTACTTGATCTTAGCCATCATATCTGAGTGAGATGATATATGAGAGTGGTTTTGATTTGGATTTCCTTAATTATTAATGATGTTGAACACTTTTTAAGATGTTTCTTAGCCATCTTTACTTCCTCACTGGTGAATTCTCTGTTCAGTTCTTTACTCCATCTTTTGAGTAGGTCATTTGTTTTCTTACTTCTTTGTTTTTTGAGTAGTCTATATATTCTTGAATTTAATGCTCTGTCAGATGAATCACTAGTGACTATTTCCTCCCACTCTGTGGGTTTTCTCTTCACTTCCTTGATTGTTTCTTTCACTGTACAGAAGCTTTTGAGTTTGATGAAGTCCCATTTGTTGACTGTTGACCTTATTTCCTGTGCAGCTGCTGTCTGATTTAGAAAGTCTTTTCCTACACCTACGTTTTGTAGGTTGTCACCAACTTTTTCTTCTATCACTTTCAAAGTTTTGGGTTTTAGGTTGAGATCTTTGATCTACTTGGAGTTGATTTTTGTACAGGGTGTGAGTAGGGGTTTAATTTTGTTCTTATAAATGGTGGTCCAGTTTTGCCAACACCATTGGCTGAAGAGGCTATCCTTCCATTGAGGTTTTTTTGCCCCTTTGTCAAATATGAGGTGGCTGAAATTGTATGAGCTCAAATTTGGATCTTCAGTTTTGTTCCACTGATCAAGGGGTATGTTTTTGTGCCAGTACTAGGCTGTTTTTATGACTATGGCCCTGTAATATAGCCTGAAGTCTGGTAGGGCATCCCTCCTGTATTGCATTTTTCATTCAGGGTTGCTTTGGCTATTCAGGGCCTTTTGTTTTTCCATATGTATTTAAGGATTTTTTTCCAAGCCTGTGAAGAAGCTCATGGGGATTTTGATTGGGATTGCATTGAATCTGTATATCAATTTGGGTAAAATGGACATTTTCACTATATTAATTTTTCCAATCCATGAGCATGAGAGGTCTTTCCATCATTTGATGTCATTTGCAATCTCCTTCAGAGGTTTAAAATTTTTGTTGCAGAGATCTTTGGTATCTTTGGTTAGGTTTGCTCCCTGGTATTTTATTATGTTTGAGGTTATTGTGAGTGAGAAGGTCTTCTTATAGTCCTTCTCTACTTGCATATTGTTGGTGGAAAGAAAGGCTACTGATTTTTCCAGGTTAATTTTGTATCCCACCACTTTATTGAAACTCTAAATCATTTCTAGAAGTTTTCTGGTGGAGTTTTTAGCATCTCTTAGGTAAACTATCCTATCATCTGGAAAAAGGGTTAGCTTAACTTCTTCTTTTCCAATTAGTACTCCTTTTTTTTTTTGGTCTTTTCAAAACAGGGTCTCCCTGTAGTCCCAGATGTCCTGGAACTCACTCTGTAGACCAGGCTGGCCTTGAACTCACAAAGATCTGCCTGCCTCTGCCTCCCAAGTGCTAGGATTAAAGGCATGCACCACCACGCCTGGCCAATTAGTACTCCTTTAATTCCCTTCTATTGTCTTATTTACCTAGCAAGCATTTCAAGCACTATGTTGAAGAGGAGTGGCCATAAGGGGCAGCCTTGCTGGGTTCCCACTTTTAAGGGAAATGCTTCCAATTTTTCTCCATTCAGGATGATATCGACAGTGGGTTTGCTATATTTGGCTTTGATCATGTTGATGATTGTTCCTTTCAATCTGATTCCCTCTAGGAGTTTAAACCTGAAGGGATCCTGTATCTTGTCAAAGGCTTTTTCTGCATCAATTGAGATGGTGTGGTTTTTGTCTTTCAGTCCATTTAGTGTTTTATGATATTTATTGATTTACATATGTTGAACCATCCCTGAATCTCTGGTATGAATCCAACTTGATCATGATGATCTTGTTGATGTGGGTCTGTGTGCAATTTGCAAGTATTTTGAAGAGAATTTTTGCATCTATGTTCATTAATGAGATGGGTCTATAGCTTTCTTTTTTGGTTGAATCTTTGCCTGGTTTTGGTATTAGGGTGATGCTGCCTTCATAGAAGGAATTTGGGAGAATTCCCTCTGTATCCTTCTGAACAGATTGAGTAGTAATGGTTGCAGTACCTCATTAAATGTTTTATAGAATTCTGCTGTGAATCCATCTGGGCCTGGGCTTTTTTAAGTTGGGAGGTTTTTCATTACATCCTCAATTTCCTCAAATATTATGGGTCTGTTTAAACTTTCAATCTCTTCTTGATTAAACTTTGTTGGTTCCCAGGATTTCGAATATTCATCCATGTCTCTTAGGTTTTCAAATTCAGTGGAATATGGGTTTTTGAATTATTCCCATATGATTTTCTGGATCTTTGTCTGTCTGTTGTGATGTTTCCCTTTTCATCATGAATACTATTGATTTGGAGTTGCTCTTTCTTTTCTTTCTTTCTTTCCTTTTTTTTCTTAACTGGACTAGAGGTCTATTTTGTTTATCTTTTCAAAGAATCAGCTTTTGGAATTATTGATTTTATGTATTGTTTTATTGTTTCTATTTCGTTGATTTCTGCTCTGATTTTTGTGATTTCTTCCTGTCTTTTGGTTTTAGGGTTCATTTGTTGTTGTCTCTCAAGGCTGCAGTGTTAGATTGTTTATTTGTTCCCTTTCTGTTTTTTTGATGTGGGCACTTAGGGCTATAAATTTCCCTCTCAAGACTGCTTTTAATGTATCCCACAAGTTTTGTTGTTGTATTGTCTTTTTTGTTCAGTTCCATGAATACATTTATTTCACTCTTTATTTCTTCCCTGACCCTTTCATTATTCAGGATGGTGTTGTTTAGTCTCCATGTTTTTTTATAGCTAGTTGGGCTTATTCTGGTGTTCATATTGAGCTTTATTGCACTGTGGTCTGATAGAATGCATGGAATAATTTCATTCCTTTTATATTTGTTGAGATTTCTTTTGCACCCCAGTATGTGGTCAATTTTGAAGAATGTTCCATGAGGTGCTGAGTAGAAAGTATATTCTCTGGTTTTGGGGTGGAATATTCTGTAGATGTCTGTGAGGTCCATTTGGTGTATTGTATTGTTCAGTTCTAATGTCTCTCTGTTTAGTTTTTGTCCAGTTGATCTATCCAAGGGGCTCAGTAGGATGTTGAAGTCCCCCACTATTAATGTGTTAGGATTAATCTGTGTCTTGAGGTCCTACAGAGTAGTGTTTATAAAGTTAGGTGCACCAGAGTTTGGTGCATAGACATTTAGGATTGTGAAGTCTCCATACTTAATTGTTCCTTTGACAAGGATGTAATGGCCCTCTTTGTCTTTTCTGATTAGTTTTACCTTGAGATCGATTTTGTCTGTTATTAGAATATAGCCACTCTGGCTTGTTTCTTGGTACCATTCCCTTGGAATATTTTTTTCATCTTTTCACTCTACAGTGGTGTATGGCTTTGAGGGTGAGATGGGTTTCTTGGAGACAGCATGTAGAAGGATTCTGTTTCATAACTCATTCTCCCAGTCTGTGTCTTTTGATTGGGGAGTTTAGACCATTAGTATTTAAGGTTACTATTGAGAGATATGTGTTGCTTCCTTTCCCCTTATTTTTTGTTTGCATTCTTGGTCTAGGTCTGTATTTACTCTGTTTTCCTTTTGTTGAATTCTCTCTTTAATTGCTTAGGGATAGTTGTTCCTTTCTTCTGTTCTTTGGATTGCTTCAAGGATTTTCTGAAGTGTTGGTTTCTTAGACATATATTTTTTCATCTTGTTCATATCATGAAAGACTTTTCTTTCTCCTTCAACTATAACTGACATTTTTGCTGGATATAGTAGTCTGGGTTGGCATATAATGTCATTTATCACAGGGAATACTTTGGTCCATGTTTTTCTAGCTTTCATAGTTTGCACTGAGAAGTCATCTGTGATTCTGATGGTTTTCCCCATGTAATTTGTTGTTTTTCTCTTGTGGCTTTCAGTATTTTGTCTTTGTTTTGAGCATCTAAGGTTTTAACAATTATATGACGTAGGGAGTTTCTTTTCTGGTCCTGTCTATTTGGTGTTCTATGTGCTTCTTGTATTTGTATGAGATTGTCTTTTCAGTTTGGGGAAATTTTCTTCTATTCTGTTGAAGATCTGGTCAATATTGTTGTCTTTGGATTCTTCTCCTTCCACTATCCATATGATATGGGGGTTTGGTCTTTTCATAGTGTCCCACATTTCCTGGTTGTTCCGCTCTTGTGGGTTTTTTGTTGTTGTTGTTGTTGTTTTTAATTTTCCATAATCTTTACTTGAGCCTTCTAGTTGCTCCGAATTATCTTGCAGGTCTGATATTCTTTTTTCTGCTTCTTCCATTCTGCTTCTGAGGCTTTTTCCCATCCTTTCCTGGTGATTGGATGAATGTTCAATTTCCTTTTTCATTTCATCCTGTGATTATTTTCAGATTTTCCACTTTCCTCTGGAGCTTGTCACACTCATCTTATAGCTCCTTGGTTCATTGGTCATTTTCTTTTTCCATTTTGGCCTGGGATCTTTTCAGCATTTCTACTTCCTTCTGGAGTTTGTCATTTTCTCCCTTTAGTTCTTTCCAACATTCGTCATTATCTGCCTCTAGGTCCTTCTTGAGTTTTTCATTCTCTTCCCTTAGTTCTCTAATTTCTTTAAATTAATGTCTACAGTTGTTCTTCTAAGGTTGGTGTCTTGGCTTCTTTTTTTCAGAGATCTAATTGTAGGGATCTTCTGTAGGGTAGGTAAAGTTCAGTTTGCATTTATTATGAACTTTTCCCATGTTTTTTCTTTGTGTCTTTGGCATGTAGGTTTGGCACCTCAACATTGGCTGCACAGACTATAATCACTAATGCTGCTCCTGTTAGGTCCTCTGCACCACAGCTCCACCAGGTTGATGGGGGAGAGGGTGATTGTGTTACTACTTAGGCCCGCAAGGGTCAAGGAAATTCTGCCTTGCCTTCCTGGTACCTCACTGTGTCTCTGTGTCTATCTGGAGCCCAAGCTGGGATAAATATCATTTTTTAAAACCAGTTAAAATTGAGTGTTAGAGAGTCAGGAAGTCCATTGTTCTATGAGAAAAGGATTGTCTTTCCTTGTTATTTCATCCCACAAAATTGTTAATTTAGGTCACTTGGGTTTTGATAAAAGAGGCCTTTCATATTGGGTTCAGTAACTAGAAAAGAGAGGTATTTTAAAATGTGTTTAAATAGCAACATGCAGTCTTTTAAAATTATATTTGCTGGTGCTGGAAGATGGCTCAGTCATTAAGAGTAGTGCTCTTGCAGAGGACCTGGGTTCCATACCCAGTGCTCACATGGCAGCACACAATCATCTGTAACTCCAGTTCCATTGGATCCAGCACTCTCTTCTGTTCCTGTGGGCACCAGGCATGTATGTGGTACACATACTTACACGTAAGCAAACACTCATACACTTAAAAATAAAATAAAGAAAGCTATTTTAAAATCGTGTCTGCTGATGATTGTAGGTTCTCACCAGAGTGCGTAAGAAGCCTTCCTGCCTTCATCATGGTTCACAGCTTAGTCTATATATGGCCCTGGTGGGAATCAGGTATACAATTATGTATTGTAGACCCCTTGTGCACATCTCCATCAAGGCATCACGTTCTGAAGTGGCTTGCTGACCCTTCATCTCTGAGTTTTGTTTGCAAAACATTACATGGATTATAAGAACATTTTCTATATCTGGGGCTTCTCCTTTCTCATTCTGTTGAAATCACTAGTTTCTCATTCTAAAAGCCACTGAAGATTCTTCCTGGTTCTGAATACAGCAAACAGCCTTTGTCATTGAAGTAGTTTGACTCTATCATTTCAGGGGAAATGTGCAAAAAACTGATTTGCTTTTCCTAAATCCTTTGAAAATCCAATTTTCCCAGTCCTTATGAGATATAAACATACATATAGAGTGAGTTCTAGGTCTGCATGGGCTAAAGTGAGACCCTACCCCAAAAGCAAACAGCAACAAAACCAAAACAGAACTGGTAAGGTACAGTGCCAAGTGTCTGTTGCTACAGATACACACACCATCTTCTCAGAGAGACCCAGGGAGATACTGGGCACTGTCCCCGGGAAGCTGTCTTTAGCATTTCTCTTCCAGGATGCTCATGTAGAGACCAGAGTGATGTACTCTCTTTTCTCCTCTCAAATTCAGCATTCCTTCTTGATTTTGTAAGTTTGTGCCTTCCTTCTGAAATAGATTATTTTTCTGCTTATAGATCACCTTCATGTCTTGTTCTAAAAGCATAAGCTGAAGTTCCTTAATGTGTCATAAAGAAAGCCTTATTGACCCAGCTGTAGTCTACCTTCCCATTCATCATTAAGTGTTCTCTACACTTAGTGTTTGGATGAGAGGAAGAAGGTAATTACAGATGAGGAGGGGAGCACTCTATGGAGCACAGACTTAGCATGCTCCCAGAACTATGTTCATACATTATCTTCTCTCACCTAGCTTGTTATGCAGAATGCTTCAGACCTTTGATTACAACATGACTCCTCCTTTGAGCCTGACATTTTTCTCTCTTTTTTCTGTAATTTCTCCTTCCTTTGTCTTACAGAAGTCAGGCTAGAACCCAGGGACCTTATATGTACTAAACAATTGTAAAGAGATTTCAAATCTCTCTCACTTCCTGAGGCACTTTTGAATGTTGTGTCAGAATACCACACACAGGGCAAAGCACATCATTCTTTATGACAGCTCTGTGTCAAAAGTACCTGGCCAGTGGGGCTTGGCTGGGGCCACCACTCTTTCACAAGTTGGAACTGAAGAGACTCTGAGAAAAAGGTGCTTATTCAGGTGGCTAGCCAAATGTTCCCTTCTGTTGTAGGACTATTTGGCAATCATGGAAGAAGCCATAGATAATCTAGAGCTAGGAGAAGGACTATGCTTTCCCAGGACAAAGACAGGAGATGAGATAAAGCCCTTCAGGCCAAAGACTGATACAGATGGGGGGGATATGAAGCATGCTGGAATGAGACACAGGAATTTCAGAGAGCTCAGAGAAGCAGGCCATGGTAGGGAGAGTACTTCTCAGAGAGAAGATACAGTCTCTTTCCAGAGGGCTCCACCAGTGACCCCCAACCCATGGGCTTCATTAGCTGCATTGTCCCCCAGGCACAAGGAGGCTGCTGACAATTTGATGGCACATGAGTCATTGGCATTGTCATGAAATGTCTGAAGTTGTATTTAACACCTGGTAAACCTTTATCCTTTAAAGATAGGCTCCATTGTGGAACTAAAAAGGGGGCTTCTGCTACAGCCAGGATCAGGCATACAGACCCTTCTTGGGTGGAGTCTGTATCTTCCCCAACATTCATCTCATGAGCCCTAAGGACTGTCCCGTGTACCCCCCCCTGCAGTAATTTGGCAAATTTAACCGTCAAAGAAGGGGGTAGGCTAGGATATACCTGAGGGCACGAGAGTGCGTGCTTAGCAGATCTCAGCCTGGGTCCACTGCTAGGTACTCACAAAGGACAAGCTGACTTCCCACTACCCCCATTTCCAGGGATACTTGAAACCATTGATATCCAATATTATCTATATTGTGCTTTTCCTACACACATGTTCCCAAGACAAAGCTTAAGTAGTAAATCAAACACAATAACAAGAGGATATAATAATAAAATTTAGTAATTATGGCAATGTTTTCTAATTAAAGCAGTGTGCACATGGCCTTCTATTACAGTTTTACCTTCTTTCCCTGGTGGTCATATCAAAAGGTACATTGCCCATGTGACCAAAAGTGAATGTGAGTGATGCTAGTATTGACACATAGTAATAGATACTGAGTCAAGATGGTGCCTGGTGAACTGAATCTGTGGAAGTAGGGGACAACTGTCATTTCTATCCAGTGTACAACTAAGAAAAAAAAATGGATGTAACATAAAAGTTAACAAGGTACTTGTACTTCTGTTTTCTCTTCAGTAAAGATTCCTGTTTATAATGTCCCATTTCAATTGGAAAATGGGCTCCTCCCCTTATTTTCCCTGATTTCCTTTGTGGGAACTTTTAAATCAGGGAAATAAAGTCTCCAAACTGGGTTAAGTCTTGAAAATGACATTTTCCCCTCAAATGAGGCACTGGGATTGATAGATGCAGCTTTTTGTACACTTTGTGATATGATTGTGTCATTCTGTCCGTGGCTTGCATATGTAAATTAGATTTATGGACATGCTAGCTGCCTTATGGTGTGTATTTTCTTCCAATTAGGTGGATGCTCATGGAAATATCCTATTAACATCACTGGAAGTTCACAATGAAATGAATGAGGTTGCAGGCAGCGTTGGTGACACCAGGAATTCAGCAATATCCTTTGACAACTCAGGAATCCAGTACAGGAAACAGAGCATGCCCAGGGAAGGGCATGGGCGATACATGGGAGACAGAGGCATCCCACACAAGAAGACCCACCTACGGAGGAGGTCTTCACAGCTCAAAATCAAAATCCCTGATCTAACCGATGTGAATGCCATAGACAGATGGTCCAGGATTGTGTTTCCATTTACCTTTTCTCTTTTCAACTTAGTTTACTGGCTGTACTATGTTAACTGAGTGACTGTACTTGATTTTTCAAAGACTTCATTTAACACTGAGTGAAATATTACCCTGCCTGTCAAGTTTTTATACCAGTACAAAACACACACACACACACACACACACACACACACACACATATACATACACAATTGTATATATATGTGAACTTTCTCAGCATATATATAAATACACATGTATATGAGGATGTATGTGTATATGTTTATACACACAGGTGTGGGTACCCATGTGTATGTAAAACAAATACACATACATACATACATTTTGCAGCTATGGACAATTTAACACAGGATGCATATTAAAGAAAGTCATAGATTTTTTTTTCTTTTTTTAATTGAAAGGGACAAGTATCTAAATATTATGCCTCGAGAATGAGGGTGTGAAACACAACGTCATCCCAAAGTGTGTCTTTTATTATCATAAGTCAGATGTTTTTGCTTAAAAATCAGAAAGGACTTCTCAGTTAATCTTTGGGAACTCCCACAGTGGTAGTGACACACTCATATCCTGTCTTTCAGTTTGCTGAGCCAAGCCCTGGTGGCCTCTTTGGGGATGGGTTTGTTTTACAAGGTATGTGTTTTCTGTACTGGGTTAGCAGAGGTAGTGAGTGGCTGCAGCACACTTACCTGATGTCTTAGGCATAGCTAGATCCCATGTTCATGTCCCAACATCCATCTTTGAAAACTCATTGGGAGTGAATGGTGTCCCGTTGTAAGTACTGCACTGTCCCACACATGTGGGGTTTTTCTGTTCACTTTGAGTGGATCCAACTTAACTGTCATGTGGGAACACAGTGGCACGTTTTGACAATGACATTCAATCACTGAAGATGTGCTCTACATCTCATCCAGATTTTTACGCCTGCTATCTAACTGAAAGCATAGACGTCTCAGGTTTTTTGTTACTCTAAGGTAAAACCATCTAGAATGATTTTTTCCCCCTTGAAGTTATGTTATCATTCTTATAACATTGTATGTTAATATAAATATATTTGCATAATATGCATACATATGTATATTTACCAAGATTTTGTTTCTTCTGCTTGCTATCATGGCAGCATGCGGCGTCATATTTTTCATTCTGCGATGTAACTACTTTCTGTTATCTAGAAATTAAGATTGAATCTAAAACATTACTGTTCACTTTCAGAAACTTAAGAAACATCCTCATGCCTTTATTTATGTACTGACATATCTCATAAGCACATCCACTCCTCCTAGACTGACTAGGATTCTGCAGGAACATGACCAGTACACACCACAATCACGCACCAACCCATGACCGTTCCTGAGGCAAGGAGGCCAACCTGACACAAACACAGTCATTTTGGTTCCTTCTGATCCACAGCCTCATCAGTATTTGGACTTTTTAAAGCTCGTAGAAACAAGACAAGGTGCATTGGTTTCATAGACGCAACCTTAACTTACTATTTAGATGAGCTCTTTCTAAAGAAAAAAAAAGATGATATATTTTTTGTAAACAATATTTCTATCACAGGCATCCATAAACTGAAATGATTGCAGTTGTGCAAACAGGCATCACAGTGAAGCATTTGGAAGACAAAAACTATAGTAAAATATGCAAGAAAGAACTGCTAAATTAATACTTTTCCCCCAAATCCCACATGCGCCTCACTGTTGAGTCTGGCACCATCTTTCTCCACAAAGACAGCAGCACCACCTTCCCTGAGGATGGGTGTGGTGTGGACTATAACCATGGACTGACACTACTTGATTTTTCTTTGGTGGCCATAGCAACCTTTAATCTGTGGGAATCTGTGACTGTTCAAAACCCACAAGTAGATAAAACGTAATCCACAAAGTCTCACGTGAGGCAGTTACCATTTCTTTGCCCTATCCCTCCTCCATTTCTATTGCTATGTCATCTCCCAGTTAATGCTCTTTGGTTCTTTTTTTTTTTTTTTTTTATCTGGAGATGAGCCAGTGAATTTAGGCCTTTGGCTTTTCTCTGGGAATTTTTTCTATGGGTAACAGTGGGAGTATCCAAAATTTAAACAGATTGGAAAAAATCTTGTAAGTGGCCTTACTGTTGTAACATGTTAAAGGAACGAAAAAAAAGTTTGCAAAGACCTTATCCCTTTCAGTACTTCAGGTATCTCTTTCTGTATCCAGCAACTCAAGATGTGAGCACCACATGCAGAAAAGGGACCCCAAATGCAAGCAGCGTGGCAGAGGCAGTCAATGGCTGATAGTTTATCATACTGTGATATTACTTATTTCTGGGACAAAAGTAACTCAAAACTTTTTGATGCATAGTTGAGATACCCAAATACCAGAGGCAGAGCCCCACGCTGTCCAGAGGAGCAGCGGGCTCCTTCCTGAGATTTTCTGGATATAAATTTGCATGGTATAGTCATAATAGCTTTGGGGCTTTTTATATGCATTTGGCACCAAGACTGGGATCCACAACTTTGTAGACACTGCGATGAAGATAACATAGTAGCTAGACAATAAGTAGCATTTGTAACCACACACACATACACACACAAATACATACATATATTATGTAAAAAAATCCTTTTTAAGATCCTTGGGTATGTGTTTGCTTTAATCCATTCCAGAAGAAAAATTACTTTTCTTCTAATAAAATTATTTTATAGCTTCTTCATTTTTTAAAGTGTATGAAGTGTTGAGAAGAGAACTCCGGGTGTGCTAACAGAAGAGTGGGATTTGATTCTCTTCTGTTAAAATAACCTCATCACTCCACAGTAACAGGGAGTGAGGACAGCGAGGAATCCCACCACGACCTCTGACGTGAGGTGGCTGTTACCCATGCCCAGAGCTCTTGAATAAACACAGAAAAGTTCAATTTCTCAACAACTCAATCTAATAAACCATTTTCTTAGTAGTACTGTCTTTCCAAAATGCTTCATGGAGGGCTAATGATGTTGAAGTCTATGATGACAGTCTTTTATTAACCCTATTCAGATATGCCTGTGACAACTCAAGAGCCCTCCTGCATAAGTCCCAGCAAATAAAGACTGACCAGACTGGAATCATCTTTAAAACAAGCATTGTTCATGCTCACCAATCCCAAGACTGCTGAGGGTTTGGGCTACCTATACCATGACTCACTCGGTACCCCTGAATCTCAGATGAACTGGAAAGTATATCATAATATTCCCATTAGGTTTAAAGCAACATGTCTTCTTCAGTATTGTGTGTTTTAATGCCAAATGGGAACTGGGACATCTTCAGTCAGTTCCATCAAAAGCACTTCTCTCTTATCCAAACATGGAGTTGACATTTTCACCAGTAAGATCATTCAAAAGGGGATGCCAAACTCATCTGGGCCTGGCTCTGAGGGTCAGGCACATTGCAGTTGTGTTTGTCCTGTGTGGGCACATTCTGCTAAGATGTGTGTCCAACTTTAAATCTCCTGACTTGAAAGTATAAAACTTCTTTAATTCTTACTTTAATCCTCCACCTGAAAACGAGTTCCTATTTCTGGCTATTTTATGTAAGCCAACTGAACAATTGGTAAAATATTTTGTTACTCTTGGAACCAATGCTGGCTCTTATGTCAGTGTAAGCTCTCCATCAGAGTAACATTGACTCTTGGGGCAAAGAGCTGCCCTGGTGGATTAAATTTCCCAGGACACTAGCTAGTGTGCCTTGGACAGATTACCTCTTCTACTGCATTGAAAGGTGCCATGTTCTCCTGAATTACGAAGTCCTTCCCATCACCTTGTAACAGTGACCTCCCAGAGTGGCTTATGTACCACACCTCTCCTAGGGATGGCCCATGAACATGTCATTCGTAACTCATTTTTCTGCTTCCCAAGTCAATAGATGTGTTCAAGGTAAGTACAGGATTGTTCTAGTAGGTATAGGTGGTTGCTGTCCTGATTGGTACCCATGTCAATTTCATTTCATTGTAAAGATAAATTTAAACCTGGTTTTGCTTAAGCACATTGATGTAATTTTTTGGTATTATTTGACATGAAAAAAATCAGCAAAATTGAGTGACAGATACAATATGAAACTTGTTGAATGAATTCAAATTTATTAAAAAAGGACTGAGAAATGTGAAGGCTGATTTGTTTTTCTTCCTTGGGGACCTACTATGGAATATTGTGGTTATTTCAATCCAGTCTTTGTTTACTTGCACATGTCCACTTGGGGCTTTTTAAAGTAACAAGAATTTAAAGCCCCAATTTGACTGCCTGGTATAATAGCCAAACTGTTTTTGTAGTTTTCTTATCACAATTTTTGTGATTTTTATGTAAGAACTTGGACTCAATCTTTAGTACTGACTGAAAAGACAATCACAATTTAATCTAAAATTCTGGACTCCCAAAAATAACTAGACACACAAGAATTTGACCTGTCTTTGCCTTCAAATTAGCATTTTAAGGAAGAAATATTGCTGGGTGGGACAGACCATGCCTTTATTCCCAGCACTGGAGAGGTAGAGGCAGGTGGATGTCTGTGAGTTCAAGGCCAGCCCGGTCTACATAGTGAGTTCCAGACCAGCCACTTGCAGCTACAGGGACACACTGGTGCCCCCCCTCCAAAAAAAAAAAAAACAAAGGAAAGAAGAAAGAAATGTATACTTACAAACAGTGAAATTTCCCTGCATCTCTGGTTGCCTACCCTCCCTGGAGTTCTTCTGCATTTTAAGACTTCTCTTGCTGCTTTCCCAATAAGAAAGCAAAATGCAGTCATGGAATGAACAAATAGGTGCAGAAATGCCTGACACCTTCAGGTCATGGGCAGCTGAATGCAGAGAGCACTGCTACTTAGAGTCAGGTCTCCCCTTTGCAGGCAGGGACCCTAAGCATAAAATGCACTTGACCAGGTGCTGGTGAGCAGCAGGATTGTATCCACATGTAGCTGCTTAAGCAAAGTAGTGCAGACCATTAGGACCCATTTTCATTCTTGGTTCTACTATGCCCATGTCTTGTATTCCAGGTCTGCTTTGGGGTCATGATGTAGACATCACTAGAAGTCTTTTTTTATTTGTGGTGAGATCCTTGCCCAGACATTTCTCACCTACTTCACTGGGCTAGTAGTCCAGGTGACAAAGTTTGCAAATTCTTAGAGCTGCTTCTAAGGAGGAATTTTTTCAGTCACCAGAGGACTCACCCTGGGGTCTGGCTGTACCCAGAGAGCCTCCACAGAGACTATATCTGGGAGCCTTAGCCCAGACTACTCACTCCCCTGCTGTCTGCTGCCTTACCGCACATTCACATGTGGCTGTTGCTTCTCAGACCTCCCTTCTACCAGTTTTTGAAAGATAAGCTTTATCACTGCTCTCTGCAGTGAGAATACACTTTAGAGGAGGCTGACTCTTTAAAGGCTGAAACAGTTTCAAGATAGGGAGGGTGTTAACTACACCAGCAGTGGTTATTGATTGAGGTGATCCCGGTTATTGATACTCTGTGACCCTTGCTTTTTGATAAGGAGGTTCAACTAAGAATCATTTGTAAGCAACATGGAAAGCAAGTATGTTTAAAATACAGTGGCCTGCAGCTATGCCTGTCACTCAAAAGTAGAATACATGCATCAGACCCTGTTTAATTATAAGCATTAGTGGAGTGCACCCTGATATTCCAATCCACGTATACTATACGATCTCATCTTTTCTCTGGGAACTCCCAGTTCCTCTCTGCCAGCATTTCATAAAATATATGACAAATTATTGTGAAATACAGTTGCCCAATATGATGCCACACTAGAACTTGTGCTGTGACCCTAGTTGTCCAACGTCCTGCCATCCCATGTTTCCACCACTCTCCTAAGACTCCCGTAATCACTATCCTGTCTTTTACTTTGAGATTAATTTCTTTGGTTCCACAAGTGAGAGAGAGTGTGTGACATTTAATTTAATTTAACAGAGTACCCTCTAGTGCTATGCACATATGCGGGAGGGGGGGGGGCTGGCTCACTCTTTGCCTCCCCCCAGCAATGAGTTGCAGCGAAAAGCTGTGAGAGACAGTGGCTTGTGGAGTCAGCTTTGAAAAGGATTCTTTATTCTAAGGGAAAATCTTGTACAGCAAAGTTCTTCTTAGGCAAAAATCTCATTTTAGGCAAAACTCAAACAGGTTCTTATGACAAAATCTTACAGCAAATGTCTACTTATAGCAAGATCTCTATAGGTTCTTATGGCTACAGCTACTCATAGCCGAATCTCTGCTTATGGCAAAAGTGCTTAAGGTAAAATGGTGTCTTCTGTCTAGCTTAAGGCAACTGGAGGTTTTCTGTCTAGCTTAAGGCAAATGATGATTTTCTGTCTCTAGCTTATGCAAGTGGTGGTCTTTCTATTCTTTGTTCGAGCATATTTATAGGGCAAGAGCATGTGGCCCAGAAAAAGCCCATGCAAAGGCTGTGAATGTGCTTCACTCAAAGGACCAGGGGAGAGACAACTCCAAGAGATAAGTCTTGAGTAAACGAATAACCTTGTTGGGGAGGGGCACTTAGCCATTAAGAGCATACATAGATCCTGGTAAAAGAAAGGAGGACAGTCTAGTAATGATGTACTCAACTTCTAATCCTAAAGCATGCGCTAACTAGGAGAAGAGGTTGATATTAAATCAGATGGAGACTGTTCCACAGAGCAAAGGAATTTGAGGCCTAGCGGCGGCCCCTAATTTCTGGTGTTCCAGAGACAGGGCTGTAGAAGGAGATCTTGTTTCAGACGCCAGCCCTGTTAGGGCTGCACTGCCAGCTCAAGAATTCCTAAGTTCCGTTCTAAACCTAATTTAACCCATTCTGGGCTACAGCAATGCTCTTTGCTCCAAATGACAAGACCTCACTTTTTTATGGTTAAGTAATATGCCACTATTTTACATAGGCCACATTTTCTTTATCCATTTATCCATTAATTCTCATGTTGAGTCCATATCTTGGTTACTGTGAATGGTGCAGCAATAAACAACACTTTTTTTTAGGTAAGATATTAACAGTCCCATTCTTTGATGAATTTCTTCTCCTTTCCCTTCCTCCAACCTTCTGGCCATAAATATAACTGTAAATTTTCAAGTTTGAAAATATTTATACTCTTCCTGTAATCACAAAATGTCCATGCTTAATACTGTATTTGTTAACTTAGCCTAAAAGTTGAAAACTAATGAATATCCACATTTCTGAGCTGTACTTTATAAGTGCAGTTCAAGGGTTAATATCATCAAAGTTGTACAACTAATTGGAAAAAGGAAAAGAAAACAAAAACCTTAAATTCTGTAGGTTTCTCCTTGGGAAGTGGGGTCATTTGATGGAAGAGCTGAGCATCCACAGTTTGTACCCCAATGTACTTCATCTAAAGATTTTACTTAGGAGTTATTTGAAAAAATTGAAAGCCAATTAACAATTTAAAGGCATTAAAATTATCCATGCAATATTCAAAGCTTAGATAAACAGTTAGCTTGGGTTTCTTTACACTTTTGTAAGTCTAGTGTCCTAATCTGAAATAGAAGAATGCTCTAAAGTCCAAGTCAATTGAATTACCTTTTTTTCATTCCCCAAGAAGTTCCCTGAACGTTGTGGAAGAGGGTTGTGATAAGAAGTCCCATTTATGGCAGAATACTGCACTGAATCTTATTCTGCGCTCTTTGACCAGTTGTGGGCTTCTGCATTAACCACTTGTCCACTGCACAAGGAAACTTCTCTGATGAGGTCTGAGAGCTACACTAGTCTATGGATATAGAAGTACAAATTCAGAAGGCAGTTTGATACTATGACCATTTAGCAGAGTAATAGTAGTAGGTTCATCACTGAGGCTTGGGAGTTCCCCAACCATTTGTTCTTGGCCAGATTTATAATAGCAGGCATTGGATTCTTCCTGTACTGCAGGACTTAAATCCAATCAAGTGGTTGATTACCCTCATAATATCTCTGCCACTATTGTACCAATGGGTATATCTTGTCATATCAGTCATTATCATATTTTGCATTGTTCATTTTTTCTCCTCAGCAGACTACATATCACCTTCCAGTATGATGAAAGCTAGACAGCAGGAAGGAAGCTTCCTGTTCAGTACCAACTTAATTTTTCCATGTACTGTGTTCAAAGTATGTAATCATCTATATTGTTTGGGGGTTCTCCAGGACACTTCTGACCAACAACTGGAGGGGAGATATTCTCTACCTGGCACTGGCATTTTTATTGGGCAGCCTGTGGCTTTTGGGAATTTATCCTGTATGTAGAATTACTCCAATTAAAGTCTTTCATATGAACATATGCATATATCTGTGTTTGTGTGCAGATTTCCATATTGCTTTTGCAAACAGCCTTATTGTTAGATACCCCTTCCCCCATCCAATCTGTCCTAGGTAAGTGATCTTTCTTACTACTCAGTCACTCACCCTTGGCTCCTGACTGCACCCAGAGGAGCTTCTTTGATATCTTTCTAGTGTTTCATAAGGTAGATTTAGTGCCAATTTTTGTCCATTGTAGTGTTGGATATTTTGGTGAACCACTATCTAAAGGTCCCTGTCTCTAATTTTGAACAAATTTGCATCAATTATTTTAAAGAACTTCCTCCCCCATCTTCTCTCCTGTGCTACTGCATAGAAATGGAAATGGGCACTGGAGAGCGAGAAAAAAAGAGACACTCCAATTCGTGAGAGGAAAACGTGATCCATTCCTGGGGAGTTGGGGACCCAACTCCCATAACACCAACCCCTTCCAACATCTCTCATACTTCCACACTAAGAAACCAACTTCACAGGAGCTTGGGCAGTGGCAAACATTATTCAGACTGTATGCCAGCTCTTGAGGTATAATGCTTCTGATTTGTACTCTTTGTGTTATTGTTTTATATGAGGAGGAGGTTGTCTATCAGCTATGTGTTCTGGGAGATTTATTTTACCTTATTGCAATTCTATTTCCATTCCTGAGTAGAATTTTTGAGTTATAAATGCACAAAAATTATACTTATTTAAGTCATGTAATTGAATAAACTTTGGTAGGTGAAACCATCATCACCATCTAAATGGTGAACATATTCATCCCCCATTCCTGTCTCTAAGCAACAATTAATATGCCTTCAACTACTGTTATACAAGATATTAGTCTGCATTCTCTAAAATTTGTATAAATGCAATTAAACAGTGTACATTTTTCTTTATTCTCTCAGCATAATTATTTTGAAATTTCCATGCCATTGTATATATCAATAGCCCCTGTATTTAATTGCTGGGTATATTCCATTGCAGTATTCCCTCACCTGTTAATTGGTGTTGGATTTTTCCCACTCTTTGACTCTTACCCATGAAGCAATTATGAATAACCACACACAAGTTTTTGTATAAATCTATGCTTTCATTTCCCTGAATTAACACTTAAGATAATAGATCTTATGGTAGTAGGAGTTCAACTTTGAAACTACAAGAGATCTCCCCAAAGTGTTTTTGCCTTTGTGCAGTTCCACCTACAGTGTATAAAAATTTCAGTTTCTCTACATATTCTTCAACCTATAACATGGCCAGTTTTAAAAATTTAGACATTCTATGTGCAGTATGTTTCCTTTTGTTTTATAAATTTTATTCATTTATTTTTATGTATACAAATGTTTTGCCTGTATGTATGTAAGGACAGCCATGCATGTAAATAGCCATCCTGGAACTGTAGTTGAAGACACTTGTTGGATGCCATGTGGATGCTAGGAACTGAACTCGGGTCCTATCCAAGAAAAGCCCATGTTCTTAACCACTGAACCATGTCTCCAACTCCAGTGCGAATATCTTTACAAGCCAGTCATTATTGTAACTCACAGAGGTAACAGCTACAATTATATCATCTGTACACAAGCTGTCATTTCCATATCATATTTCAGGATTCACATTTTTCCTGCTTATTGCAGTGAGATCTGGTCACAATGTTTATGACCTGATAGTCTTCTTTGTGTGGATATCTCTATCACCTTTATTTAGTGAGTGTCTATGTCAATGTTTACTGTTACCCTGACTTGTCATGTTTTGGATCAGCTGAATGATGATTGAAGTTATTAAGTCTTGGGACCACTCTGTGTTGATATCCAATTGGGTGATTAGAGGTGGTCCTGTCTCAACTGGGGTAGATGCAGCTTCTAAGCACAGGAATGAAACTTCCATAGAATGAGTGGATTCTTGGTCCAGATCCTCAGAAATCTGTGCGAGGTACTAAAGGCTACAGGGGATCATCTGCCAGTCTGGTCTTGGGTCTGCTGTGTGGGCAGTGCTACCTGTGTAATGTGTGTGGCTCCTCATGATCCTCAAGTTTTCAAGGCTAGGATCAGCAGGGTGAGTGGAGCTATATGTGGGAAGTGCACTGGGATCCACTGGGATCCACAAGATCCTCAGGTGGTGAGGGTGGGTTTGGATGAGTGAGCTCTGCTATCTCTGGAAAGTACATGGTTCTCTGTGGTCCTCAGGTAGAAGGTCGACACTTTTTACTTTCTTATTACTTAATAATGAACACATTTCCTATGTTGGATTGCCATGCCTCTTTACTCATTGATAAAAGACCTATTTAAGTCATCTTTTAAAAAAATTTATTGAACCTTTGTGCATTTTATACATTTCCCAATCAAATTTAGACCCATTTCCCCATCCATGTCTCCCCCCTCCAGAACTCATACATTCTGCCATACATGTGAAGTCTTGTCTTGCATCTTTTTCTTAGTTGTTGTCCTAGTCTGTCTTCCATTGCTGTGACAAAACACTCTGACTGACACCAACTTGGGGAGGAAAGGGTTTATTTAGCTTACATCTCCTGGGTCACAGTTCATCACTTAGGGAGCCCAAGACAGGAACTCAGGGCAGGAACCTGGAGGCAGGAGCTGAAGCACAGGCCATGGAGGATTGCTGTTCACTGGCTTGCTCCCCTGGCTCATGCCCAGCCTGCCTTCTTATACCGTACACAACCACCTGCCCAGGATGGCACTACTCATTGTGGAATGGGCCCTCCCACACTGCTCGACCATCAAGACAATACTCCACAGATGTGGCCACAGGCCAATCCAATGGAGCCAATTCCCCAATCGAGGCTCCCTCAACCCAGGTGTGTCAAGTTGATACTAAAGCTATCCAGCACAGTTGTTTTTTAACTTTTCTTTGCGATAGAAGTTTACTGTTTTGGTCAGATCTTTGAACAAGCCTTTTGTTGTTTTATATTATTCTAAAAGATGCATATATATATACTCCACACATCTACCAAAATGACAGGGTATATAAGGATTTGGTGATAAGATGCACAAATGAAAGACACAATGTATGGTTTGTTTTTCTGGGACTGAGTTACTTCGCTTAGCATAATGGCTTTGCGTTCCATCCATTGACCAGCAAATTTCATGATGTCATCTTTCTTTACCGCTGCATTGAACTCCATTGTGTAGATGTAACACATTTTCTTTATCCATTCATCAGTTGAGGGACACTTGGGTTGCTTCCAGCTCTTCCCTATTGTGAAGAGAACTTCAATAAACATAGTTGTGCATGTTTCTCTGCAATACGATGACTCTTGTGGGTATATATCCAGGAGTGGTATGACTGGGTCAGGTGGTAAGTTCATTTTGAGTCTTTTAAGAGTTCTCCACACCACTTTCCATAGAGGTTGCACAAGATTGCATTCCTATCAGCAGTGAATGAGTGTTCCCCTTTCCCCTCAGCCTCACATTTGGTATTATTTGTTTCTTTGATCATAGCTAGTCTTACCAGGTTAAGATGAAATCTTAAAATGGGTTTAATTTGGGCTGGAGAGATGGCCTAGTGGTTGAGAGCGCCGACCGCTCTTGCAGAGGACCCGGGTTCGATCCCCAGCACCCACATGGCGGCCGAGAGCCGTCTGAAACTCCAATTCCAGGAGAACTCCAGTTCCAGGGGAATCCGACGCCCTCTTCTGACCTCCGCGGCATTGCACGACACGGGTGCACAGACTTGCATGCAGACAGTACATTCATACACATACAGAAATAAATAAAATTAATTTAAAAAATTTTTAAAAAATGGGTTTAATTTGCATTTCCTTAATTATTAGCAATTTGAACACCTTTTTAAAATGTTGCTCAGCCGACTTTACTTTTACTCCATCTTTTGCTTGGGTCATTTGTTTTCTTGACAATTTGTTTTTTGAGTAAATTATGTATTCTGGATGTTAAATCTCTGGATGTTAAGTCATATATGTTACTGGTGAAGGTTTCTTCCCACTCTGGTGGTATTCTCTTCACTTCTTTGATTGTTTCTTTTATTATACAGAAGGTTTTTTTTTGTTTTGTTTTGTTTTTTACTTTAGTGAAGCCCCACTTGTCCATGACCTTATTTCTGGCTCAACTTCTGTCTGACTTGGAAAGTCTTTTCCTATGCCTATATCTTGTAGGTGACTGCCAACATTTTCTTCTATCATTTTCAGACTTTCTAGTTTCAAACTGAGGTCTTTGAGACATTTGGAGTTATTTGTGTACAGGGCGAGAGGTAGGGGTTTTATTTTATTCTTATACAAAATGGTGATCCAGTTTTGCTGGCACCATGTGCTGAAGATGATGTCTTTCCTCCATTGAGCCTTCCTGGCCTCTTTGTCAAATATGAGGTGGCTGAAATTGCATGTGCTCAAGTTTGGATTTTCAATTTTTTTCCCATTGATCTATGGATCTGTTTTTGTGTCAGTGCCATGTTGTTTTTATGACTGTAGCCCTGTAATATAATTTGAAGTCTGGTATAGTAATCCAGCATTACTCCTTTTGCTCCAGGTTGTTTTGGTTATCCATATGTATTTTAGGATGTATTTTAGGATTTTTTTTTCTAAATTTGTGAAGAAAGCCATGGGAATTTTAATTGAATCTAATATTGCTTTGGGTAGGATGGTCATTTTTAATATGTTATTTCTTCCAATCCATGAACATGGGAAGTCCTTCCATCTTCTGGCGTCTTCTTCAATCTCCTTCTTCAAGGACTTAAAATTTTCTTTATAGACATCTGCAGTGTCATTGGTCAGGTTTGTTCCCAGATACTTTATTTTTCCAAGTGCATCATCTTTTTTTTTTTAAATTATATGTTCTGAAAATGAACTATATGTTAATTCATAATATAAAATTAAAGGGAACAAAAAAGCAAGAGGAAAAACCTATTCAAAGAACTGACCAAAACAGTAAACTTGTGCATTGAAAAAGTTATAAAAGACTGAGAAAAAGATGCAAGACAGGACTTAACATGTATGACAGAATCCATGAGCTCAGGCGGGGTAGGGGGGAGTAGGAGTGGGCATGGATGGGGGAATGAGTCTAAATTTGATTAAGAAATGTTTTATGAAATGCACTCAATAAAAATTAACTTAAAAATTGTAAGTATGAGTGTTATGCCTGCATGTGTGTAAGTGCCCCTGTTTCATTCAGTGCTTATAGAGGTCAGAATAGGGCACTGGATCCCCTGGAAATGGAGTTACTGATGGTTTTTAGCAGCCATCTGGGTGCTGGGGACTGCACCCAGATCCTCTGCAAGAGCATCCAGTCCCCTTAACTATTGAACCATCGCTCCAGCCCCCATATACTCTTTTAATTGGTTTGTTTGCTAATTATATTCTGAGAGATTTTTATATATAGGGTACAGATCCTTTACAGCTAGGTGCTCTTTTTCCTTCTAGTTTTTGGATTTTCATTCTCATAAGAGTTTTTAATGCTAGTTTGTGTAGTTTTATTTTCCTCTAAGGCTAATGTACTTGGAATTGAAATATTTGCCCTATTAGAGGCCCCAAAGATTTTTCTTATGCTTTATTTTATAAGTTTTATCGTTTGAGATATTACATTTAGCCCTGAAATACATAACGAGTTAGTATTTGTATATGGCATGAGATATAACTGTAATTCATTTTCTACACATGCAGATCCATTTGTTTTGCACCATTTCTTAAGTGGAAAACTACTCTTTTCTTAATGGATTTCATATGCATATTATTGAATATCAATTGCCATATATCTGTCCTTCATTCTGTTTCATTTTCTAGCTTTTTCATTCCTAATGTTGCCCACTGCTTTGATCACTGTAGGTTTTTTTTTAATTTTTTTAAATTTTTTATTTATTTCTGTATGTGTATCAATGTACTGTCTGCATGCAGGTCTGTGCACCCATGTCATGCAATGCCGCGGAGGTCAGAAGAGGGTGTCGGATTCCCCTGGAGCTGGAGTTCTCCTGGAATTGGATTTTCAGACGGCTCTCAGCCGCCATGTGGGTGCTGAGGATCGAACCCGGGTCCTCTGTAAGAGCGGTCGGCATTCTTAACCACTAGGCCATCTCTCCAGCCCCTGTAGTTTTTTTTTTTTTTATATAAATTGACTTCTTTATAGTGTCAGAATTCACAATTTATTATTCTTTTTTAGTGTTTTTGATTAATTGGACTCTTGTATTTTCATATGATTCATTTACTCATTTACTTATTTTTTTTTTTGAATTTTTATGCCTTTGAGTGTATTGCCTACAGGAATGTAAGTGCACTGTGTCATGCAATACCCACAGAGAGCAGAAGAGAATGTTGGAATTCCCAGAACCGGAGCTACAGATGGTTGTTAGTGGCCATGTGGGTGTTGCTATGCCAGTAGAATAACCTGCCCCTCACCTCACCCAACCCTGTGCTGTGGCAAACAAAAGTGGCCCCAGATTTGGGCAATATCCCTTAAGTCATAAAATTGGTCAAGAAGAGCTACTTTGTGTATTTTTAAATTTCTCCAAGCAATGGATTTTGGCTTTAAATGTAAAAGCTTTGCATATATGTTGTTAGATTTATTCTTACTATTTTACAGTTTTGGATGATAATATGAATGAAAATTTTTATTTTGGATAGTCGGATGGTAGTTTATAGAAATGCCACTGACTGAGCTGGGCATGGTGGTGCACGCCTTTAATCCTAGCACTTAGGAGGCAGAGGCAGGCAGATCTTTGTGAGTTCAAGGCCAGCCTGGTCTACAGAGTGAGTTCCAGGACAGCTGGGACTACAGGGAGACCCTGTCTTAAAAAGACCAAAAAAAAAAAAAAAGAAATGCCATTGATTTTTTTATATTTACTTTGTACCTTGACATATCAGTATACTCACTAATTAGTTCTGGTTATTTAAAAATTGGTTATATCATATGCACATAAGCAATGTTTTTTTTTTCCGGAATAAAAGAGAATTCAATTCTTCCTTTCCAATATGAAAGCCTTTTAATTCTTTTTATTTCATTGTTATATCTGCAAGAACCTCAGGTATGATATTGGATAGAAATGGTAGTACAGTCTTGCCTGGTTCCTGACCTCAGACTAGCACCTCATCTTCACTGTCAAGTTGGCTGGGATTTCATAGGCACTCTTTAATTAAATTGGATCCTAGAGCACTGGTCCCACCCAGCACCAAGTGGTTTGTTCTCACAGCTTTATTCTGGGTCCTGAGACCATGTCCACAGTTGGTTTCCAGAAGCCTTACAAATGAATGGTATGGGCTAGAAATACAGAAGCCAGAATTCCTTCTCTGAACCCTTAGTTTGATGAGCCTCTCAAGGGCTTTGTTCTGTGTCCAGTCCCTTTCTCTCCAGGGGGCTAAATACTGCTAGGGGATACATAAGCAAGCTCAGATAGTTGACTAATCATCTTCCATCCTCAGCTCTCAATTACCACAGCTACAAAATCAGAATTTCAAATTATCTTCAGAAAGCTTCCCTTTTGAATATTTATTGACATTTCAACAACTCTCTTAATTAAGTAGTTTTTTGGAATGAGTAAAAACCTTTGTTTACTCTAGTCCAGCAGAAGTGGGAAGTTAGAACAACACCATTTCTGCTTAGCTGACTTTAGGCAGGCTTTGCAGGAAATCTCTGTTTTGCTGTAGGTCAGGTACTTATCCTTTGAGTAGAAAGTGACTGGCTGTGTGGGTTTGACATGCTATTGGGCACAAGTGAGAAGCTAGCTTTGCTGACTTTCAGAATTCAGGCACTTATAACTCAAGACAGAAGTGACATAATATGGTGGGAAGAAGATCGAGTGAGGAACAGGAACCGAGATCAAATTGGCCTCCCAGAGTCCTGGAGTTTGGTCTTGAGGCATATATTAGTCACTTTTCTGTTGCTGTGATAAAACACCATGACTAAGGAACTTATAAAAGGAAGAGTTTATTTGAGCTTACAATTGACGATTCCAGGGAATTAGAGTCCATTGTGGCGGGAAGCATGGCGGCTGGAGCTGGAGCAGCAAGCCGAGGGTCACATCTCGCAATGAACACAGGAAGTAGAGAGAGAGCAACTGGAGACCATGAGGCTTATTAAACTCACTAAGCCTGCCCCCAGTGACATACTTCCTCTAGCACAGCCACACCTTCTAAGACCTCCAAAAACAGTGCCACCAACTGGAGACAAATGTCTGAATACTTACAGCCTATGGGGGACACTCATTCAGACCACCACAAGGCAAGTGTGGATGTGTACAGAGATTCAGGTCTGTATGTAGCCTGGCAATGCAGTGTGATGCACAGTGGTAAAGATGAGCTCCTGGCTTCTGCTCTGATTGTCCATGTGCTATGGTGGTTCATACTTCCCAAGCAGAGGAGGGGGCACAGAAGACAACTGTAGCTTCATAGCTCCCACTTGAATTACTCTGTTGTCAAATAAAGAAAGCAATACAATTTATTTACTTATTTTTATTTTATGTGTATGTGAGTTATCCTTGCATGTATATAACTGCACCCATGTTGTACAGTGCCTGCAGAAGAGAGAAGAGGATGTTTTTCCCCTGAAACTGGAGTTATAGATGGTTGTTAGCTGCCATGTGGGTGCCTGTAATTGAACCTGGGTCATCTGCAAGAGTAGACAATTCTCTTAATGGCGGAGCCATCTTTCCAGCCCTGGCAATGTAATTGTATCTGTGTCTACATTGCTAGCAGAAAATGAAGTACATCCCTTGCTGTCTCCCATGGTCCTTCCTTGGAACTGCTGTGTGGCAGGAGTTACTCCAGTTGTAACCTGAGCAATGTCAGATGGATAACAAGAGTCCCTGCTCAATAGACAAGGCATGATCAACATTTTTACTTCTGGTTGCTTTTGGATATCTGCAAATTCCATGTTTTTTTTTTTTGTTCTTTATCCATTTTCTTTAAGCAAACTTTAGTCTTTAAGAAAAAATAGCTTCCTTTTACTTGAAACAGTGATTCTTTTCAGGTTTATATGACTTATAAATATCTCACTAGCAGAAAGTCATTTTCTTAGCATTTGTTGACAATTGTACTAAGTAACATGTATTTTGTTAATATTTTCTATGATACTAAATGGAAGTTTTGCTTAAAGTTTTAAGGTTTTTAAAACTAATGAAAATGATTGGAGAATGAGTTAAAGTGAAGAGGTGACAGGTATGAGAGGCCGGAAACATTTGTATAGGTTACATTGACTCTAGGAAGTGAGAGTTGAAAAGGCATCTTTCCCACACTTACTGAGGGCCCAATTGAAATCACAACCTTTTCTCCCTCTCAATCTGACCTTTTCTTTCATGATTTTTTTTCTAAAAACAAGTCATATTTCTAAAGATGCTTTGAACAAAAGGGCAGAAAAAGAAAGCAGGCACCTGCGAGTGTACAGGACAAGGTGGCGACTGTGGGGACTGAGAGGAGAGCATCCCTGTCTGCTTGAGGATTTTTTTCCTTCTTCATGTGCCTCTCTCCCATTACTTCTTGGAACATGGAATCATAACTGGAAGTAGGGTGTGTGTTTGTACATCTTGCTGTGGCCTGGGTGGGTGAATAATTTACATTACTAATATTATCTGACTGACAGATGTCAACTTTGGCACTTGGGAGTTGGTAATGGCTAGAATACTAAAGGTATTTACTCAAAATGAATATTAACATTGGGTTCTTCCTTGATATAAAGGAAGCCTTTTAGATCAGAATACAAAGGTCAAAACAATGTTACTTGATTCTGTTAACAGAAAATAGTTAAAACAGAGTTTTCCCTTCCTTTGAAGGTAAAACCCAGTTGCTGAAGGCACTACATGTATATAAAACACCAGCACTATCAGAAAGCCCCAAACTAGCACATAGGAAACTGAAACCTTCTAGCTTTGGGGGGTACTTCTCATGAGAATGAATTAGAAAGTGAAAGAAAGGAGAATGATAGAAGGGAAACTGTTTAACAACAAAAAGAAAAGTAACTGCTGTGTCTCCCAGGCCACTGGGAACTTAAAGTCTGGGATGAATTAAGGTCACTTGGCCACACTGTTGTGACTGTCCTAAGCCCTCAATGACTCAGATGGGGAGGACACCCAGGAGTCTGCTGGTAGAGTTCCCACTATATAAATGTTTCAGACAGGGAGAGGAGCCATGTCCTCCTGCTGGACTCTGGGCTTTGATATTTGTTAAGAGTGCTGCAAAGGTTTTAATAAAAGAGACTTTCTTAACTCCCCCCCATAGAATAAGGAGAAATAAGATGATGATGAGGTCGTTCTCCAACTGTAGATTGGAGCCAGCTGTTATAGAGGTATTCTCTTGTAAAATCAGTAAAACTGCCTTCTTTAATTGACTAATGGACATAGAAACTGTGAAAAGGATTATTCTCTATTCAGAACCAAATATAATGCTAAAGTCTCCTTAAGCTATGCACTTAAACAAAATATATTAATACAGGAGCTCTGACATCAACAAGGGATTATTCTACCCAAGAGATGTTGGCCAGGGGATCCAAGCCCCCACAAATGGTAAAGGCTCCTTGCCTCCAACTGGGATATCTGCAGGAAGAGAGGCGATAAGGCACTGCTGTTGAAGACCTGATATAAACATGGGAAAGATGTATGCAGACCGCACTTGCAAGTATACAGATGGTCTCTGGGATGCCAGAGAGAGTGTTACCAAAGACCCACTAAACCAATAAAGCAAATATTAGGTCTCCTTGGTCAAGCAAGACTCCTCCGTCAGCACCAGCTACACCTCACTCTGCCTGGAAATTACTGTGCAGCAGTGGCAGCCCATATGTCTGTATATCCCAAATCTAATTGGCTATTAGCTCTCTCTTGGAGGAATAACCCATGGTTGATGCCACAAGCTTACATCCTCTAATGGTTAGGAGATGTTATAAAACCACACGAAGACCCTGCCATACTTAACAAGAAAATGTAAATCATGAATTAACATACCATTCAACATCTGTGTTTATACCAAAGAGACCTACCATAACAATTAGTACTGTTAAATACCCATATATTCTAATTGTGTGTGCTTCATTTAGTAGGATCGAAAGGCTATTATTATACTGTTTAATACCTAAATATCTAATGCATGTGCTTCATTAGTAAGATCGAAAGGTTATGCCTGGACAAGCTGGCAGCCCATGAAAGAAAACAGCCAGAATGACTAGAGACCAAGACATCAGCTCCAGAGAAAGAGAGTGTTTTGCTTCTCATCCACCTGTGCCCCTTTCTAAGCCTAGGGAACAATCTGCGGAAGAGGGGGTGTTGGTAGAATGTAAGGGCTTTGATTGGGTTAATGTTGAAACTAGAACAATATAGACTGGACACTCATTTGATCAACTTGATTGACATACAAGCCCCCCCTGCTGGATGGTGCGGACCATGAGCTGTGTGGGTTTGGGCACAACTGTTGCAAATTGGTTTTACATGAAGGATGCTTGTACTCACAATTATCACTTATTGTTAAAAAAATGGAAAAAAAACCAAAAACAAAAAAAGCAGAGAAAGATGCAGAAAAACTATGGCAGAATGCATGATCTGGGATGGAGTGGGGTGGGGTGGGGAATGGAAGGGGATATATGCGGGGGGTCTTAGAGAGGTGGCTGGT
Source organism: Rhizomys pruinosus (assembly GCA_009823505.1). Taxonomy (NCBI): domain Eukaryota; kingdom Metazoa; phylum Chordata; class Mammalia; order Rodentia; family Spalacidae; genus Rhizomys; species Rhizomys pruinosus. The sequence goes on along the minus strand of VZQC01002081.1, from coordinate 617,385 downwards.
GAAGACCACCCCCTCTAGCTTCCTCCCGCCGGAGATCTTCACTCCATCGGCCCCGATGAAGTGGGGCTGGGGAGAGCAAGTGCGCTCCGAACCGAAAACAATCACGGCAAGGAGTCGAGTCAAAGTGTTACAGCTCAAAAACTAACTTTATTGCAGGTTCACTGAGGACTTATAACCGTGCTGGCTTCCCATTTCGGGCATATGTCTTTTCCAATGGTCCTTTTAGGGGGCTTAATTTACAAGTTCCCTAATATCCATCCCTTCCCTTCTAGCATAGTCCCTAATTATCATATTAGTACACGGAAGCTAGCCTTCCTTGCTCAGATGGGCGGGGGTGAGTCGCGAAACTCCACAGGCTTTCTTTGTCCTACAGGCCTATCTCTCGGCTATTCCATGCCGTCATTTCCGCCCTTTTTTTATTTATTTGGCATAGTCCTGTCTTAGGTTGGTGCTTTTACTTGGCTCAGCTCTTACCCGTCTTTTAGTAGATAGCAGCTTTGGCTATCCCCTGTCTTAGGTTGGCCACCCAAAAAGCCCTTACCCGTCTTTGGAGTCTAGATGCTGCTTTGTAGTATTGACGAGGGGGAGGGGCTCATACTTTGCCGTAAGGCCATTAATTGGACTTCTTTTGCCTGTTTTTTAGCGAACCTTATGACCCGGTTGAGCAAGCAAGGGCCTACCGTGAACAAGAATAAGAGGTCTTTTTTCTTTTAAGGCTGTTCCTAAGGTTGTCTAGATTCTTTGTAATTACACCAGAGTGGTCTGCATAAGAGTAGCATTCTTCCCCTAAAGACTGGCATATCCCTCCCTGTTCTAGTGCAAGATCAAGCCCCCTTCTATTCTGAAGGACCATCTCTGCTAAAGCTACATTTTCTATCTGTCTGAGAGCTGTTCCTCCAGTAGCTGCCCTGTGATTCCCACTCCTATTATGCCCGCCAGGGCAAGGGCAGTTCTATCTTCTTTATGTCTAGAAACTGAAAAAGCCCTCCTGCTGGGTGGTATAATGCACAAGAGTCTTTACAGCTTCTAGGTTGACACAAGGGATTAGTCCCGAGGCATACATTAGCATTTCCACCTCCCTTCCCCTTCCGCACTGTTCCCATTGTCCATTGAAGTAACCGGCTGTTAACGAGCAGAAATCGGTTTGGCCTTGACATTTCCAGTAGTGACGTTCATCACCGACCAGATGATGGTGCGAGGCCTGTGTGACTCGTCTGATGACTCAGTTCTTTCCATGGGGCCATAGGGGTAGAATTCCGATGGCCAGGAGCATCAGATTTATTTCTGTAAGAACAAAGGGGTTTACCTTAAGGAGTTCATCCTTAGGTTGGGGGTTAAGAAGTTTCCGGGAGGTCATATTTGATGTTCCTTGCCGGGACCCAGATAGGTGTATTAGAGTCTATTGCATAATACAGCCGAATCCTGGCCTGTGGTTATAAGCGGGTCCAGGGCCTCGCCATTGCTTGGTTAGAGGATCTCTCCACCGGGCCTGTATTGCTGGTGTCTGGGGTAACTGTCCCCAGTGTTTTTGAAATCTATTGTAATGTATATTTTTGGAAAAAATTGGCTTAGGGACTGAGATGTAAAGCAAGGCCCATTGTCTGTTTTGACCTGTTTAGGTAGGCCCAGGGTTGAGAAACATTGTATAAAGTGTGATTTAGTATGGGCAGCTTTTTCTCCTGAAACAAAGACAAATTTGAAATGTTGCTCTGAGAGCTCAACCTCCCCTCCACAGGGCCCCCCCTTTCTCAAGGAGGGAAAAGAGGGGGAGGAGGGTCTCAGTAGAGACTCCAACCCAGGGCCTGAGCCAATTTATCTCTCCCAACACCTTTTGTAACTGGGTGATTTCAAGGTTATAAAACATTTACAACTCCTCCCAGTGCAGGGACAGCAACCCCAGCCGCTCAAACACACATTTATCTTGTCCACATTTTTTTTTTTTTTTTTTTTTTACTGGTTCCTATTTTAATGGAGGCCGAAAGGATTTGCTGGCCTTCTGCCCCCAGTACTGGGATTAAAGGTGTGTGCCACCACACCTGGCAACAGCGGCCTTTATACAGCTCTCACACGGTCACCACACGCCCATTTCCGCTGTAAACAGCGAAGTTTTGGATGCACTAACTTTTTGCTCGTTGTCCCCAGAGTGCAGAGCCGAGTAGGTGCCGAGTGAATGAGGAGGGTGAACCAGTGCAGTGGGTGGGCTGCTTAGCAGAGGAACCCCAGGGGACAATACGCCGAAGAAGGCCGTTGCCATAGCTACAGACGCAGCCCGGCGAGGTGGGCGGGGCCGGGGCGTGCGCGTCATTCCCAGCGCGACGCTCCGCCGTGCCTCCAGCCTTTCTGGCCCCAGACCTCTGCTGGCCCAGCGGGCGCTCCACCTGCGTGCCTTGGCGCAGGCCGCCCACCCCCCATCCATGTTCCAAGGGGCAACAAAACTGCCCCACCAAAAACAAAAGCTAGATAATTCCAAGGCAGGCAAGTACATTTTGAAAGCAAGCACAAACCTAAAATTGGATTTTAAACACAGTTCAGCTCTGAGGCTGATTTCCACAAACAACTATCCCCTGTTGTGAGAAACTCAGAGACAATTTGATGTTGCATCTTTGTTTTAATGTAGAAAGAGTGTAACCAGTGTAGATATTATTTCAAATTTTTTGATATCCATTATCCATAAGTTTTGTTGAAATCGAACCAGGTTTTGGCTTTTAATATAAAATTTGCGTTCTTAAGATGGAAGGGCCAGTTCCAGCTTAGGGCCATTTCTTATATTATCTGTCTATTAACTTCCTTACTTTAAACACAAAAGGTAGCACTCATTCCATACACACATGTTGTCGTGGGGAGGTGCCGGCGCGCACATACATACATTACATACTAAGAAAAGATTTTTATTTTAGGTTAATCTGTAAGAGAAGAAAGCCATATCATTTGATGTCCAATGAAAAACATGAAATTTTTATAATCTGTTATAGAGTTATTTTTACATAATTAGAATAAAATGTTCCTTTAGAACCCATAAAACAGCTGAGATCCATATGTCACTTCTTAGGCCCATTTGTAACCACTTACCTTTAATGAACCTATACCTAAAGTTTACTATTTTTCCCTATCCTGTCCCTTTGGTCAATTACTCCTGAGCTGTCCCTCTGCTAAGCCTAACTGACCCTAATATTATTTACAAATTCTAAAGATTAGGGATTCCCAAAAGTAGACAGCCAAACTTGTTTGTAGTCTTGAAATGGTCCATCTTGTCTTGCTATTAAGGACTTTGGAAGAATAATAATTATTCATAACCACAACAAATTATAACCATTAATAAGTTAATTATTAATTATCACAACAGTAAATATAAACAATAATGGTCAAAAATAGAGCCAACAATGAACAATTTACTATTAGACTGAATTTTTATCAATTATTATCATAATTTATAGTTTAATAACATAACACAACTATTTATAACAATTACTAATAATAACAACAATCTATCATTAAACTGAAATTAGTTATGCATACTATAACCCAATTAAAAAATTGTTAACACTAAGTGGGTATAAGCAAACATTTTTTATGAACCATATAGTTAGCTAAATAGATTTAAAACTGTAAGACTATAATGAATTAAAAGCAGGAACTCACTTCACTCACCATACACCACAGCTTGTGAAGATGGGCCTAAGAAGCGCATAAAACAGTCCTAATATTCTTATTTAAATTAAACCAAAATATGTTATTAAAGAACAAGTTTGTTTTGCTAGAATTTTAAGGCCTGTAAGTTAAAAATTTCTTTTCTTTTTTTTTTTTTAGGGAACCCTTTGGGAAAGTTTTTTAAAAACCATGCGCAAACAATTGGTCTAGGGTGGAGGTCAACAGTCTGTCTCCGGAGGATTGGAATCGAGGCTGCACTTTTAAAACACAAAGAACACTGCCCAGGGGTAGGCTTTTGTCTTAGAAGGCCAACCCTTCCCCCACCAACCATCCGCTGTTTCCAGAGCAAGAAAGGGGCACAGAACCAAAACATTGGATCTAAAAACAGCTACATGACCACCACCAAGCCTAGAATTGACAAGTTCAATTTGCAGCATAACTAATTTAGGAGTGACCCCCCCCTTTCGCACCTCGGCGTAAGCCGGTGGTCGGGAGAGTTCCTCAGAGAAGGGTTGTTCTGTCTCTCTGGCCTCCTGCCTCGAAGCTGAGTAGGGGGAAGGTATGGGGCCCATGGAGTCTGGACACTCAGGGATGTCCCAGGCCGTATGCTCCTCCCTGAGACCAGGGGTTCTCTCAAACCTCTTCTGAAGGCTGAAATTCCACCCCCAGGAGGTGGAAGGGAGTCGGGGGTGAAAAGTGGCTTTAAGCCCCACAACCATGGGGTAAAAGCCCAAAGGAGTTCCTGCTCCGAGAATCCTTTCTCTTTCTTTTGCCAGCTTTTCTATTCGCCCCCAAACTTCCCAGGAGAAAAGGTTGGCCCCTCTTACCCAGGGGGCCCGAAAGAGGACGTGGTCCCAGGAAGGCTCTGCGACCGCATCGGTCAGTTCTAACCCTCTGGATTTTAACATTAATCTCAGCGCTTTAAGCGCTGGGTCCTTATTCTTGCCTGTTGTGGCGATCTCCCATTTTTTCTGGGACTCACTTACCCGAAAGACCGATTGGCCCCAGCCGTATTTCTAGCCGTTAGGGTCTCGAGGGGGTCTTCGAGCCCCACGTTGGGCGCCAGATGCGGGGGTCGTAGAGAGGTGGCTGGTGAAGACCACCCCCTCTAGCTTCCTCGCCGCCGGAGATCTTCACTCCATCGGCCCGCGATGAAGTGGGGCTGGGGAGAGCAAGTGCGCTGCCGAACCGAAAACAATCACGGCAGGGAGTCGAGTCAAAGTGTTACAGCTCAAAAACTCAACTTTATTGCAGGTTCACTGAGGCTTATAAGCCGTGCTGGCTTCCCCATTCGGGCATATGTCTCTTCCCAACTGGTCCTTTGAGGAGGCTTAATTTACAAGTTCCCAATTAATCCAATCCCTTCCCTTCCTAGCATAGTCCCTAATTATCATATTAGTACACGGAAGCTAGCCTTCCTTGCTCAGATGGGCGGGGGTGAGTTCGCGAAACTCCACAGGCTTTCTTTTGTCCTACAGGCCTATCTTCTCGGCTATTTCATGCCGTCAGATATATGCCTGAACTGAATTGGAAAATGATGTATGAAATACACAAAGCATCAATAAAAAAAAAAGAGAAATATATTTCAACAGGAGCTTTCTCAAAAGTGCACTTCACAAACTAGACTAAATAGTATCTACCCTTGGGAAGGCTCATGTGGTCATGTGAGGGTTTCCGCTAACTTTTTTCCACCTTCTCTTTCCCAGTACCTTGCTGGTCATGAGGCACAAGCAGCTGATGAGGATTTGACTTATTGAGGTTTCCTTACTGAGATGATGATTTAGGAGTCAAAGGGAATTATTTAAAGAGAAGCTGCACCTGAAAGCCCCTCTGTCCACAGGGCCAACTAGACCAATGAGGAAGTTATTCCACTGAGCCCCAGGTGACTCTGGTGGTAATGGCATGAGCAATGACACAGCATTGTGTCCTTGTGAGTGATCTCCTTCAGCGAAGATTCAAGTCTGTTCTTGTTTTGTAATATGAGAAGAGTCAGCAAGATACTGTTCCAGAAGTTTGACCAACCAGTGCTTTGGGGGAAACCTAGGGCAAATGCCCCATTTCCAGGAACCCCCTTCTTCAACCCTGGCCTGGAACCAAATGAAGTTTGATATTCTGGGTGATAAAGCACTCCTTGTCCCCATAGGAGAAATTAGCACTGAGAAAATAAAAAGCTAGCATCCTTCCTGTGACCCAGCTTCAGAAGAAGAGAGGCATGTCTTTACCAAGGGCTCACTAGGTGCTGACCCAGGGACACTTATTTCCTCCCTGGTAGAGGCTGCCTTCCTGAAATTTTTGTGCTGCCTTCTGTTTGGCCATCCATTCCTTTACAAACCACGAATCCAATCTGATCTCAGGTCAGGGTTTGAGTTTCTGCTTCCAAGGGACTCCTGCTTTAGCCTCGCCTTCTACTGCTGCCATTTGTTACCCTCAGATGTACTTCTTCATTCGGTTTCAAAAAAGGTCAAATAGCAGTTTTGAAAATAATCATTTGAGATTCTTCTGCAAACCAGCTGCTGTGCTGGGGACTCCATAGGCATTTGTATTTGTTTTCTGAAATCCTTGGAGCAATTACAGGATGGAAGCATTATTAGCTCCACTTGACAAATAAGCCTGCAGCCACTTTGCCAAAGGTGCAAAGAGAGTTCCAGAGCTTAGGAAATTGTGGATTGAATTAGATGTTGCTCATGAGTAAAGAATGATTGATGTCCTAATTATTTATTTGTTCCTATGCAATTAGAAAGCGAGAGATTATGGGAACACAAGTTAGAGTGTCCTAAGGCAGTCTACAGGGCACAGGGAGGACTTACTGTTGCGTATTTCCTCCTGTGTTGTTGTGATATAGAAGTGATGCTGTTATCTCATGTTTACTGTCTAAATGGCTGCTACTGAACATTAGTGTCTTCAAAGTAAAAGGGCCAAGTACTCAATATTTAGAACATCACCCAGTTTATAGTTGATAACGCCTTTACATCCTGTAGCAGTGATTTTTTAAATTTATTATTATTATTATTATTATTATTATTTTTGGTCTTTTCGAGACAGGGTCTCTCTGTAGTCCCAGCTGTTCTGGAACTCACTCTGTAGACCAGGCTGGCCTTGAACTCACAAAGATCTGCCTGCCTCTGCCTCCCAAGTGCTAGGATTAAAGGCGTGCGCCACCATGCCCGGCAATTTATTATTTTTTTTATGTGTATGAGTGTACCGTCTGCATGTAGGTCAGTGCACCCATGTTGTGCAATGACTCAGAGGTCAGAAGAGGGTGTTGGATTCCCCTGGAACTAGAGTTAAATTTTTTTTTTCCTTTGGCAAAAAGTCAAGTGCTACATTTTAGAAAACAGAAAATCCCCCAAACAATCAAATGCATGGCCCAGCATAGAAGAGGGTCCTGGAAACAATACAGGACATCCTACACAAGATTTATTTAAAATAGATTTTTTTAAAGTAATCAGGAGCCAGACATGGTGGCCTCCTTTAATCCTAGCCCTCAGGAGGCAAAAGCAGATTAATCTCTGTGAGATTGAGGTTACCCTGGTCTACACTACAAGTTCTAGGAGACCTGGGACTTCATGGAGACCCTGTCTCAATGAACAAAAACAGAAACAAAAACCTAAAAAGAATTTTTTTAAAAGCCATCAGAGTCAAGTGTGCATGTGTATCTTGGGATGAATCAGGCAGTGTACAGAGCTTCTGCAAGCACTGGGCCTATGTTACAACTGAGAAACCTTAAGCTTAGGAAACAACTCCTGAAGGGGACCTCATCAAACTCAGGCCATTATGCATGCAAAGGCTTTACCTTATGATCCTGGCCACCCTGTCCCAGAGGGTGGTGTCTATATGTCTTGCAAGCTTGTTTTCAATAAAAACAAACAAACAATTATGAAAACATTTTCAGGGGCTAGAAAGATGGATCTGCAATTAAGAGCACTGGGGTGTTCTTGCAGAGGACCCAGGCTCAGTTCCTAGAACTGACATGGTGGCTAATAAGCATTGGTAACTGCAGTTCCAAAGGATCCAATGCCTTCTTCTAGCCCCTGCAGGCATAACATGCATACAACACACTTACATACATGCAGGCAAAACACTCATACATACAAAATAAAAATACTTTTTAATTCATGAAAAGATTGTTTATAGTCTAGCAATTTGGCACAGTGGGCAAAGGAGAAAGGAGAGAACTAACCCCTCCAAGTTGTCCTTTGATCTCCACCCAGGCACTGTGACATGTACACACACATGCATGCCCCTCCCACACACATGTACACATACACACACACACACACACACACACGCGCACACACACACAAAATAATAATAAATAAATGAAAAAAAAAAATAAGAGAAGCAAGACTGTCCAGGAGGAAGACTGCCTGTCCAAAGACACGTGGAAACACTGTGCTGCAGTGCCTCCAGCGCATGTGATGGTGCCCTGCTAAAGCAATCTACAATGCTGCACTGAGACCTACCGAAAAGGGCTTCCTTGGGACAGGCTCAACAAACCTTCTAGTGCTTCTACTGAGAAGTTTTGACTGTATCGCAGCATTCTTTATGTCTGAGTGCTTGAGTTGATGTCCAGCAGGCATAGAGGTTGCCCAAAGCTCTCAGTCCAATGATCTGGACCCTGTTTATGCACACTGGAGCCAGCTGGGGTTTATTGCACATTCTGGATTGTAAGACATTTTCACCACTATATAGCCTTGACATAATATCATGTCAGTGATCTCTCTGATGTGCAGTCTCTTTCTTTTAATCTTATATAACCATAACATTTGACAATGCAGATGACAGTTTTGACATTCATATAAATTATGCAGTTTTAATTAGCACATTGATTACTTGATCTTAGAAAGCAGATGTCCAAATATCATAAAAGGTCATAAGAACAAATCTTCAGTTTTAATCCTTAAGTATTCTAATTTTTTAAATTAAATGATTTAATTGAATAGCATTAGAGGATGTCTTTATTTAGCTCCCCACCAATTCTTTTAATTCTCTTGGATAATTTAAGAATTTAAATTTCATAAAAGGATGGAAATGAGATTATGCAAATTCTACCCATATCAGTTTCCTTTCCTAGTATGGTACATTTAAATAAGAGCCCAGTGGCTGGGAATGGTGGTGTGCATCTTTAATCCCAGTATGTGGGAGGCAGGGGCAGGCAGATCTCTGTGAGTTCAAGGCCAGCATGGTTACATAGTGAGTTCCAGGCCAGCTGAGGCTACATAGAGATCATGTAATACTACCAAAATGAAGGAGGAGGAATAAAGTTCAGGGTTAGAGCACTCACGTAGCCTGCATTCAGTACGCTAGCATACAAACAATAAAAACAACAAGAGCAAAAGGAAAAAGTTGTTAGATTAATGCAAATCATTGAAAAACAAATTCCAAATGAATTTTCATTTAAAATAAAACAGCTCTAGTAAAACCAAGATCCTGACTACTTTGTTCTTAGCGTTTCATAGATTTAAGATTTTATTTACAACTAGGTAAATCACCACATAATTCCAGAGCAAATATGAATTTTCCACATTCTTCTTTATCAGCACTGCCTATACATCTAATCAAAAAAAATTGCCAGGAAAACTCAAGGCCTAGCAGAGGAGCTCTTTCTCTTATGGAAATCCAAAATGGGCTACCTCAGAAATAGTTTATCAAATACTTCCTTATAGTTCCCATCTCCTCAACACTAGAAAAAAAAAGAATAATTACCAATGAAGAAATAATGGTGAAAATTGAGATTCAACTCAAATTCACATAAAAGCAATTTCAGTCTTCTGTTAGAAAGGAAGCCCAGTTGTGCTGTTGATTATGGAGTATATTATCTCCAAGTCCTAAGAGTCTGTACATCATGTAACCTTCTCTTCTACTTGCCTGTAAGCTCAAGTGCTTCAAGTAATAATGAGTCTTCTCTGTTCCCTCTGGAATTAATAAATGAAAATTTAAGTTTCTTTCGCTGAATTTTACAGAAAAATATCTGATTGAAAAGAAATTCAGATTTTATTCATTTAATGCTTTTAATCTTCTATAATGGAAATAATTACCCACTTTTCAAGTGTGATTTTATATGTGCTGATTAGTAAACACTATTAGACATGCTTGCCCTAGAGTTTTTGACTCCTAGGCTGGGCCCTGCCAAAGCAAATCTATTCAATGGTATTTGTCCAGAGTCTGCATTGGCAGAAACAGGAAATAGGCCCTCATGGCTCATTCGAACTCAGCATATTATGAAATACAGGCTCACAAGAAGATTTCTAGTTTAATGGGAAAAGTTTTCACATTGTCATTGGCTTTTCTGAACAACAATAAATAATTCTGTATATTGAAAATCAATGGAATTTTCTGGAAATACCAAAAACTGGGGTCTCAGATCAAAGCACTGTAAAATCTGGAGATGAGCCACAAATGCAATATGCTCACATGAAGCAGAGGTTATTCCAGCCATAGACTAGAGTGGATGTTTAAGTGAAAATTTAGTTACTTGGTGAAGTTGGACTTAGATGAATGTGGGGTTTCAGCTTCAGGGGCACAACTGCAGGAAAGGTATCAACTTTCTGTGGTCATGATATTTCCTTGGTAGCTCTAGCAGAGGATGATTAGTCATTGGCTTATAGGCCCAGGTCCTTCTCCATATCACACATCTGCTCTCCATGGAAAATGATGCTGTGAGCCTTATGTCATCTAGGGAAAGGCATCATCCTTACTTCTATTGTGCTTATGGGGACTGCAATTTGAACATAGTTAATAGAATATTTTCCTTCTCTCATACATATCTCACTACTACACCATAATGATTCTGATGCAGCAATAGTGAATTATAGTACAAGAGAACAAATTCTTCTAGAGAAGACATTTTCAGGAAATTCAAAGTCAAGAACAAATGGAGACTCTTGAAGAAGCATGGCCAACAGGCACCTAAAACATTAAACATATTAAACTGGGCCAGCTTATCAAATATGCATACCAAAGCATTATATAATTTATTTACCTGAGTTCCTAGAGTCTGACACATGCTGAACTTTAAAAAAGCAACAAAAAATAGTTACAAAGAAAGTGATAAAGATGAGAAAATATCTAGTCACAAAAGGCAAAACAATCAGAACCAGAAGTTTGAATTGTTAGTTAAAGTTTTAAAATAACCACGGTTAATACAGAAAAGATTATAATGGGAAATAGATACTCTGAAAGAACGGATAAGAAATATAAATAGAGATAGGCACTCTTAAGAATGAATCAAAAGGAAAGACAAGACATAGATGACAATGGTTAGGGACAAATGGCACTCTCCCACATCCACACAATTCTAAAAGAAAACATCTGATCCATGACTCTAAGAAAGCATGAGAAGTGTGCAAAGGTGAGAGAGGGTTGTAGTAATAAGAACTGAGAGAGAACAGATAAAATACAGAAATATTCGAGACTAGATTTATAAGAGAAACAACAGTCTAACCTGGAGCATAGAACAAAGCAGCAAGGGAGGAGATTCCCCACACTCTTCACCCAGATCTGTGAACAAAAAAAGAAAAGGACAATCTCCAGAAGTGAAAGGAGAAAAAGAAATCCAGAAGGTTGATAAGCTGCATGAATCAGATTCTGGGAAATGACCTGGTGCTGGCTTTACCACATCACTCTAAGCTATAGTTATTAGGGTAAGGAGGGAGCAAGAACAACCAATCGCATAGCAGAAAGAGAAAAAAATAGAGCAACCACAACTCCAAACCCCAAAGCCTTCCTCCTCCACCTAAGAGCAGGAGACCAGGAGAATCACAGCACCCCATTTGTTCTGAACTTAAATTTAGTGGAGCAAATATGCACCCCAGGCCGGAAGAGGAGGATATCTAGCAACAGGTTGAGTGAAAACATGGGGGATACAGTTATATATTAAAACTTTTTGTCAAATTTTCAATTTAAATCTTAAAACTAACTATGGGAAAAGATTTGAATATTCCCACAGGTCAAAACGTCACCAACTTAATGGCTGAGAAAAAAAAGATACAGCTTTGCATTGTGCAGGATGTACCAAGAAATACCAGCAGAGAAGATGGCCCATCTAAACATTAAAAGGAAGAAAAGCCTCAGACTGCTACCAGCATCAAACATCTCTGTGGATCCTATTTGTAACAACTGTTTATAATGAGTCCTAATAAACGTTAGCTTCCAGGTGCCACAAAGTTTTAATATGAGAGAATATATTAATACAGGTGGGTCAAACTTTTAATCGGTAGACACAAACAGGTCTTTCATCAACAAAATTTGCTCTATAAGACATTTCAGGGAGGGGTGAGAGCCAGCTCTCATCCTGTGGAGGGAAGACCATTAATAAGAGAGCAGGAGATGGAGCTTTCCCCATTGGGAATCTTCACTAATGTGGTCCTGGAATCCCAAACTACTCCCCTTGGAATGCTGTAACCTAACATCACAGATGTGGAAACCGAACTGGCTTATTTTCATGACCCTTATTTATGTAACCTTATTTGAGTGACAAAGAGTACAGTGTTCATGCTAACCTCTCAGAACTGTACTTAGCAAATCTGGACTTTTTTTTCCCTAATGCATGCATGCATGCATGCATGATGTTATGCATGTACAATATATGAGTGAAGTTAAACATGGAGTTCACTATAGGGCATTTGACTCCCTGGAACTGGAATTTCAGGTTATAGTAAAATACCAAGTGGGTGTGGGAAATTAGGATGGCTCCTCTGCAAGTTCAGCTGGTGCTCTAGACTTCTGAGCCACCCCTCCAGTTCCTGTTTTGTACACCTGTTCATGTGATGAATTACATTCCAGGAAACCACTCACAAAGAAACAAACCATAGCTGAAAATGACTTCTCTTAAATGGAGAACACACTCTGGAGCCCATCCTGAAGGTGGTCAGGTAGGTTCTGCTCAATCCATTGCCTTCTTCAATGTACTTAATATATTGTTATTCCTATCCTGAGTCTATGGGGACAATTCATTCACTGCTCTTACCATTGAATAAACATTTTTCAGTAGTTCTGTTTTACTTCTTATTGTGTTTGTTTGAGTTTTATGTTATTCAGTCTCTGTGTTGATTCTTCAGTGTTTTCTGTTTCTTTTACATGTAAACCATAAACTTTCCCTTGCATTCCCCCTCATTTTCCATTTGTCTTATTTCCCATTTGCTTTTCTTTCTACTTTTTAACTAATAATCTTTAAGCTCCACTTACCCTAACATTATCCATTTCCCCATTTCCATCTATATGTCTCTGTTCTGTCTTTTATCTGTCTTATTTAGCTTTTTGTCCTTCAGTTTCTTCACATAGACACTACTATTTTTAGATAACTTACTCTCTTGTTCCTTTATTCTAAAAAGTATTGAATTTAAAGAACTGACTATTTTAAATTTACTACTGCCCATCTAAGCAGCATCCTTAATCTCAGTCCAAAATATTTCTGTAGTTAGTATTCTCTCATACTGGCACTGAAATTGTGCCTAGTGCCATGAGCATGTGGACTAAAAAGGAAGTACTGAGCTACCCACTTAGTCTAAGTGGAAAAGAATGACTTTTACTACAACCTAGCCCAACTTAAACATCACAAATTCATCCATCAACTGAATGAATATGATGACAAAATCCAATGAACAATATGACCACGGATCTCTGAGTCTTATAAAGAAAGACAAGAAATGTGGAAACTAAGGGAGCCTGACTCATCTGAAAATTATCAGTTCCACAGAAAAGAACTCCAGTGAAAGTGAGTAGATGAGATGCTACATAAAAAATTCAAAAGATTGATAAGAATGCTTAAGATTCAAAGAGGAAGCAAGAAACCTCCTAGATGAATTCAAAGAGGATGTAAACAAGCACCAGATGAATGAAATAAAGAAGTCAGTACAAGACATAAAAAAAAGAATTCAATCGACAGAAAATACTAAAAATACCAAATGGAAACTTTAGAGATGAAAAGCTCAGTAAGTAAAATAAAAAAACTCAATGGAAATCTTCACCCATAGAATGGATCATGCAAAACACATAATAAATATCAGGTCTTGAAGAAAAAGTAGATGAATTACAAAATTTAGGTGCTGAGAAATACATGAACAAAGCATAAGAAAATTATACATTATGAGCATAGTGGAGGGATTTGTTAAATTAAAGGCACAGAAAATATATTCAATAAAGTAATGGAAGAAAAAAAATCCATAAATCTAGGGTAAAAGATGGCCACCCACATATAGGAAGAAATTAGAATGATAAAAGGATAATATTAATAAAGAAACCCCAGGTCTTATTACAATTTAAATGCTAAGTATATAGGACAAAGAATATTGAAAACTACTAGGAAACACTAAGGCAAATATAAAAGCAAGCCCACATGAATATGGCAGATTCCTCACCAGAAACTCTAGAGAGCCAGGATGGAATAGAACCATGGATTTCAAGCACTCAAGGACTGCAGCTGACAAGCCAGATTACTATAACCAACACAGCTATCCTTCAAAATTAAATGAGAAAAAAGCTTTCCATGACAAACATAGTACTAATGAATTTATGGCAACTAAGCTAACAATGCAGAAAAGAATCCTATACACTAAATTAAAGCATATCCATGAGATCCTAGGAAAGAATAAACTCTACTAGAAGAGTAGTTAAGCAAATGAGGATTAAGAAATTACAAAGCATTACAAAACAACTAAACTACAGGAATTAATAGTTCTGGATGTCAGTGGCTTCACTTCTCCAATCTGTCTCAAAAAAGACCAAAAATAAATAAATAAAAAGAAAAAGAAAATTGAACTAAAACCATTTTTTGACTATGAGAAACATATTTCACTGGCAAAGACAAGCACAGTATTAGGATGAAAGGAGGTAAAAAGGCATTTTGAGCAGGTGGAACTAGGAAACAAGAAGATGTCAATCAATCTTTTCATATCCAACGAATTAAAATCCAACCCAAAATATTACAACAGATAAAGGTCAGTTCATTTTGATTAAAGAAAAAAAATCATCAAGAAGATGTGACAATTCTAAACATACATGATCAATGCACCAAATTTCCTAACACAAACGCTGCTGGATAGAAAGATGGAAAAGTACTGGTTGATTACAACACAATAAACAACAGCTTTCTTCAGTACCTTAATCTTACCAATAGACAAGGCAGGCAGACAAAACAAACAAACAAACAAACAAACAAAAAAACAACAACAACAAAAAAACAAAACCCAAAACCTAAAACAAAGAAAAAGTAGTGGTAAATGATATGATAGGGAATTAATAGGCATCTACAAAATATTCCATTCAAATATCAAAGAGTACATGTTTTTAGAGACTTGTATAACTTTCTCTGAAACAATATATTTTAAGATCATACCAAATACAAGAATATTGAAGCAATTTCTTGCATTCCATTCGATCATCGCAGATTAAAACAAAACCCAATAGGGGCTGGAAACACAGCTCAGTGTTTAAGAACACTGACTTTTATTGCAAAACATCCAGGTTTTGTTCCCAGCATTCTTATGATGGCTAACAACAGTTCATAACTTCATTATCATAAAATCCAATGCCTTTTTGTGGCCTCCATTGGGCATAACATAGGTGCATATACATGCAGGCAAAATACACATACACATAAAATAATTTTTAACGAAAAACTGAAACCAGTAGCAAGAGAAACTACAGGATATATAGAAACTTGTATAGATTGAACCCATTGTTGAATTATGAATGGGTCATAAAAAATATAAGGAAGGAAATTTAAAACTTATTAGAATTGAACAAAAATGAAAAGACTTCTTAGAACCCATCACAGAAAGTGAAAGAATTTCTGAGTTGGAAGTTGTGATGGTTAATCCTGGGTGTCAAATTGACTGGACTGAGGAACAAATAAGAGAAAAGGGATCTTCAGATTGGACTACTCCAACCTGGATGGCCCACCCCAAATGTGGGCCTTACTTTCTGCCCGCAGGCATTATAAAAGGCCATGGCAGAGGGAGCTGGTCCCTTTTTCCTGTGGCTTGCCTCTCTCACTGGTGAGTTCATCTTGCTGCTGTGATCAACCCTTGGGATCCCAGTGTGTACTGAGACTGGCAGATCTCCCAGAATCCATTGGGCCTTCAGCACCAGATTGGGACTACTGAGACATCCATCATTGTGGACTGAGCTATTTCCTGGATTCTCAGCCTCTCCAGTGTGGGCAACTATTTTTGGACTCCTTGAGCTCTGTCACGTGAGGAAATGAATAAATTGTATATAACTATATATTCATCCTGTTGATTCTGTTTCTTCAGAGAATCCTGGCTAATACAGATTTTGTTACCAGGAGTGGTTCTGCAGAGACAGAATTGAAAGGATGAATTTCTTTAGTGGGCTTGGTAGTTTCTGGAGCCAGCTCTCCAACCCAATGAAGCCTAGAGTTACTGAAATCTCTCCTGGTGGCATGAAGAGGAATGATAATCCTTGGTGCAGACTCTTTGATGTAATTATGAAGATAGATCCATTTGACTCACCGAACTCACCTCTTGTGAGGAGCAAGGAATTTAGCAACTCTATATATAAAACATTTGAGAAATTGCGGAAAAATAAGGAAAATAATGATGTTGCCTTGTTGCTCCTAGCATCACTGGATAAAGTGATAGAGGAAAATAAGGAGCTGAGTGATAAAATTAACCAGCTCCAGATTCTAAACAACAGTTTATAAGTTTCCAAGTGAGCTCTGGAAGAGCATCTTCTTTCCAGCAACCAAAGTGCTAAAGTGGCAGAAAATCAAGCTGGAGCCCTTATTATACGTTTGGCTGATTTACAACATAAATTTGATTCCCAGCCATGAAGAGTGTCAGCAGTCAAAGTGAGAGCACTGGTGGGGAAAGGGTGGAACCATGAAACTTGGGATGGAGATGAGTGGGAGAATCACGATGATGAGGACATTGAACCCTCAGATTCTGAGGGATTTTCTTAATCTGAGGAATTAGTCTCCCCACCCTCAGCAGAGAATCCACACCCTGCAGATCCCCCCCCACCCTTGCCTTAGGAAACTAAATTCCCCCTTCCAGTGGGAGCTAATATCCCTCAGGGCCCAGAAAATGTTGCCTCTAGACCTATAACCAGATTGAATGCTAAGTAAGTCCCTAAAGGCAAGATAGAAAGTGTGGTCCATGAGGAAGCATGCTACACCACTAAAGAAATTAATGAGTTTGCTGATTCATTCTGTCAGAAGCCTAACGAATATGTGGGAATGGATTTTAAGGGTGTGGGATAATGGTGGAAGAAATACAAAATTGGATCAGACCGAGTTTGTCGATATGAGCCCACTGAGTAGAGATTCTAGGTATAACATGGAAACTCGAGCAGTTAAAAAAGGTGTTAAAAGTTTATTTGAGCCTGGTGTGGTGTGCACACCTTTAATCCTAGCACTTGGGAGGCAGAGGCAGGCAGTTCTTTGTCAGTTCAAGGCCAGCCTGGTCTACAGAGTGAGTTCCAGGACAGCTGGGGCTACAGAAAGACCCTGTCTTGAAAAAACAAAAACGTTTATTTGATTGGTTGGCTGACGTATTTATTAAAACATGGCCTACTAACAGCGAGTTAGAGATGCCTGATATTCCTTGGCTTAGTATTGATGAAGGGATTGGGAGAGTCAGGCAGATGGGTATGCTGGAGTGAATTCGAAGTGTAAAACCACATTCTCCACAATGCGAGGACCCAGAGGACATGCCTTTCAATGAGTTTATAAGATGGAAAGTACTGAGAGAGACACAAGAACATTTGAAGAGCTTTGTTTTTTGCTCTATTTCTTTTTTTTTAAATTTTTTTTATTAATTTTATTTATTTATTGTATGTGTATGAATGTACTGTCTGCATGCAAGTCTGTGCACCCGTGTCGTGCAACGCCACGGAGGTCAGAAGAGGGTCTCGGATTCCCCTGGAACTGGAGTTCTCCTGGAATTGGAGTTTTAGACGGTTCTCGGCCGCCATGTGGGTGCTGGGGATCGAACCCGGGTCCTCTGTAAGAGCGGTCGGCGCTCTTAACCGCTAGGCCATCTCTCCAGCCCTTTTTGCTCTATTTCTTATGCCAGATCTTACAGTTAGAGAAGTTGTTGCTCACTTGCATAAATTAAATATACACGTAATAGGTTTAACAGGACCTCAGAGTAGGTTTCAGGTGGCAGCACTGAATTGCCAAAGGCCAGATGAGCATAGTTATTGTAGTTATCATAGTGGGCAGCAAAGCCAAAACAATGTCTATAATGGCATTACCCCAATGGATCTTTGGAACTGGCTAATTAATCATCGTGTTCCCAGGAACCAAATACATAAGAAGCCTACGAAGTTTTTATTTGATCTATATAAGCAGAAAAGCTCTATAACAAATGACAGGAAGTCAACATTGGATTTCAGCAGTTGCGAATCCCGTCCAGTTAATCAGTTTCCATACTTGAGACAGTTCACAGACCCAGAACCCCTTGAATGAAGGGGTGGCTGGGTTCCAATGAAGAAGGACCTTGTCACAATACCAAAGAGTTATGCTGTTTGCCTTCCTCCTGTCCTTCCCCAGAGGGACCTGAGGCCTTTTACTAGGGTAACTGTACACTGGGGAAAAAGAAATAATCAGACTTTTCGAGGCCTATTGGATACTGGTTCTGAGTTGACACTAATCCCAGGAGACCCTAAAAAGCATTGTGGCCCTCTGGTTAAAGTAGGGGCCTATGGAGGTCAGGTGATAAATGGAGTTTTGGCTTTATTCCGACTCACAGTGGGCACAGGTGGGTCATGGAGAATGACAGTTGACTATCGAAAACTCAACCAAGTAGTGACACCAATTGCAGCCTCTGTACCAGATGTGGTGTCCTTACTTGAGTAGATTAATATGTCTCCTGGTACCTGGTATGCAGCTATTGATCTAGGCAATGCTTTCTTCTCAATACCCATTCATAAGGACCATCAGAAGCAATTTTCTTTCAGCTGGCAGGGCCAACAGTATACCTTTACTGTCTTACCTCAAAGGTATGTTAACTCTCCAGCCTTGTGCCATAACTTAGTTAGAAGGGATCTTGATCGCCTGACTCTTCCACAAAATATCACAATGGTTCACTATATTGATGATGTTATGCTTATTGGACCCAGTGAACAGGAGGTAGCAGCTAGTCCAGACTTGTTGGTAAAGCATAGGTGCATGAGAGGATGGGAAATAAATCCAACTAAAATTCATGGCCATCTACCTCAGTGAAGTTTCTAGTAGTTCAGTGGTGTTGAGCATGCAGAGACAGTCCTTCTAAGGTAAAGAATAAGTTGTTGCACCTGGCCCCTCCCTCCACCAAGAAAGAAGCACAATGTTTAGTGGGCCTTTTTGGATTCTGGAGGCAGCACATTCCTCATCTGGGTGTGTTACTATGACCCATATATCAAGTGACTCGGAAGGCAGCAAACTTTGAGTGGGGCTTGGAACAGGAAAAGGCTCTTCAACAGGTCTAGGCTGCAGTGCAGGCTGCTCTGCCCCTAGGGCCATATGATCCAGAGGACCCAATGGTGCTTGAGGCATCAGTGGCATATAGAGGTGCCGTCTGGTGTCTATGGCAGGCTCCCATAGGGGAATCACAGCAGAAGCCCTTCCTACCTCGTCCTAGCTCCTTATTCTGGCATGGTATGAGGTGGTCAGGAGTCACAGGTACATACTCTTGCCACCACGGAGCTGCCTTCCCTGATGGAAGTATGAACTACCATTCCTTCCCCTCCTTGCTGGACTGTATCTCCTCAAACAAGTCTACTTTCATCTCTTTCACCCCTGTAAATGCTTCATGTCAGAAATTTGGTTACAGCAACAAGAAAAGTATCTAAGACACCAAGAAGGTCAAGGACTCTACAAAGATAATTTTAAAACACTAAATAAAGTGAGGAGGAGGGGATAATAGGAGACAGGTTTTATCAAGGGGAAGATAGGGGTACTTAAACTGGAGAGGGAGGAGGGAGATTAGAGGAGAAAGAGAGAAGAGAGATAAAGCTTAGATGTTGTAAAAAGCCAGAGGGAAATGTGTTAATACCACCCCCTCTGAAAAATACATATCTGAACATGAGTGCATGAGAGTACCTGAAACACAGAAACAAGAAACACAGTCCTACACAGGAGAAACCTCCCTTTATGTTGTATTTAGTGAAGTCCAAGGGACATCTCAAATAATACAGGCTATTGCCACAGCCTTTGATTACTTCCAGAACTTGAGGGTAAGACCCTCTTGCCAAAGACATGACATAATTCAGACACAAGACTTGGAGCAATGGATCTGGAACTAAACTGGAAGCCTTCTCCTTGAAGACTGTCTTTTACAGTTCTAGAAGATATTCTCTCATAGTTCTGGAAGTTACTATGCAAGCTGCTAAAGGAGAAAGACCAGTCAATGTTATAGCCCAGCTCCAAGGCCTAATAACCACAATGGCTGGCTCCAAAACCCATTTCTATTGGTGTACTAGTGGCACTGTTTTCTAGGGGTAAGAAACAGCTATCTAATTGGATTTAATGAGTTCCATTTCCTGAATGGGTTGGAACTCATGGGTGCCACTGTACAGATAACAAAATACACATGGTTGGAGAGGTTATAGAACTTAAGATCTATGTTATATCTCTAGGTGCTAAATATGAATCCTTATATTTACAGACAAGTACACTATTCATTACTCATCAAAGAAGTTTCTTTTTGCAACAGATGGAGGGTTTTACAGAATTCCATAAAAGGTCACACAAACCCTAAGTGACAAATCTACAGTGGAACCTCTATACCCAAGGCTCATGGAACAAAGCAGTACATGGTATAGAGAGAATGCTAATGCATCTGTCAACTCTCACCAGTGAATATTCCTTTTACACAAAGTTCAATGGATACAGAAGGCCACAACTGGATAAGTTTTAGAGAACAAGAGAATGTAGAGTGCAGGAACGAGAGACTGATGAGTGTGTGTAAACCTTATCCACTCATGGCTCAATGACTATTATAGAAAAGGGCATGAAAAGATTGTAAGAGCCAGGGTTAGTGCATGAAATATAAGGAAACAGAGGCTTTCAGACATCTGGGAACTTACTCATATGAGCTTGCAACAATGGTGATCGAATATGCAAGACCCGTTATAAGACAAAGCCCCGCTTAGGACCAGGGAAATGGGCATCAGGGTCCAACTCTAGCCGGAGAACTACTGGCAGGGGATCACTGCTGGGTGTGAAAGAGTAGATCTTCTTTAAGGGAGTAAGGAGGTACACTGACTAAACTCCATTGGATGAACTCACATCAAAGGACATCCAGATACGTATGCTTGTCTGGATAGGATTTGACATATATGGCAGAATGCATGAAATCTAATGGGGTGGAACTATGGGATATGTACAGGTGGGAGAGGGGGGGTCTAAATTTGCTTTAGATCTATTATATGAAATGCACAGAAACTCAATAAAGTATTTTTAAAAAGTAAAGGGGGACTCATTTACTTTTTATGTAAATGAGGTGGGTTTTGTATAGTATATCTAAGAAAATACTTTCTAGATACTTTCAGTTGAGCTGCAGACAACATTTTAACAAATTGTATACTTATTTTTCTTTTTTTATCTGAAAATTTTAATTGATGTTTCATGTATTTCATACATCATTTTTCATTTCTGTTCAGGCATATTCCCCTATCCCTTCCCCCCACCCCACCCCAAACCATCCCAAATCATGTATTCTGTCATAATTGTCTTGCATCTTTCTCTCAGTCTTTTTTTATTCTTAGGAATTCACAGTTTTCTCCATTAATTTCATATTATTCTAAAATATGGATACATATTCTCCACCCAATACAATAATTACAGAGTCTGAAAATAATTGGTGGGTGGATTCTAGAGTCCATTGAGGGATAAACATTATGACAATATAGTTGCTTTCAGATAAACCAAAAATATAACCGTACAGCTTGCCTTTCATCTGGGGGGTTTGGTGTTAGCATCCACAAATGAGGGAAACCATTCTCCATTTGTCTTTCTAGGACTGTGTCACCTCACTCAACATAATGGCTTCGAGCTCCATCCATTTACCTGCAAAGTTCATAATGCTCTCCTTCTTTACCGCTGAATAGTACTACATTGTGTAGATGTACCACATTTTTTTCATCCACTCATCTGTTGAGGGGCGTATGGGTTGGTTCCAGCTCTTTTCTATTGTGAAGGAAGCTGCAATAAAAGTGGATGTGCATATATCTTTGCGGTAGGATGAGTCTTTGGGGTATATACCCAGGAGTGGTATGATTGGGTCAGGTGGTAAGCTAATTCCAAGTCTTTTAAGGGTTCTCCACACTGCTTTCCATAATGGTTGTACAAGTTTACATTCCCACCAGCAGTGGATGAGTGTTCTCCTTTCCCCATAACCCCTCCAGCATCTGTTGTCTTTTGTTTTCTTGATCTTAGCTAGCCATACTGGAGTGAGATGATATCTGAGAATGGTTTTAATTTGCATTTCCTTAATTATTAATGATGATGAACACTTTTTAAGATGTTTCTCAGCCATCTTTAATTCCTCACTGGTGAAGACTCTGTTCAGCTCTTTACTCCATCTTCTGAGTAGGTCATTTGTCTTCTTACTTCTTTGTTTTTTGAGTAGTTTATTATTTATTTATTTATTTATTATTATTATTTTTATATGTGTATGAATGTGCTGTCTGCATATAGGTTTGTGCACCCGTGTCATGCAATGCCGCGGAGGTCAGAAGAGGATCTCAGATTCCCCTGGAACTGGAGTTCTCCTGGAATTGGAGTTACAGATGGTTCTTAGCCGCCATGTGGGTGCTGGGGATCAAACCTGGGTCCTCTGCAAGAGCAGTCGGTGCTCTTAACAGCTAGGCTATCTGTCCAGCCCCTTGAGTAGTTTATATATTCTTGACGTTAATGCTCTGTCAGATGTGTCACTGGTAAAGATTTCTTCCCACCCTGTGGGTTTTCTCTTCACCACCTTGATTGTT
This sequence comes from Rhizomys pruinosus, assembly GCA_009823505.1. NCBI lineage: Eukaryota > Metazoa > Chordata > Mammalia > Rodentia > Spalacidae > Rhizomys > Rhizomys pruinosus. The sequence goes on along the minus strand of VZQC01002081.1, from coordinate 594,804 downwards.
TCTTTTGCTGTACAGAAGCTTTTGAGTTTTATGAGGTCCCACTTATCAACTGTTGACCTTACTTCCCATGTGGCTGCTTTCTGGTTTAGAAAGTCTCCTCCTACACCTATGTCTTGTAGGTTGTTGCCAACTTTTTCTTTTATCACCTTCAGGGTTTCAGGCTTCACATTGAGATCTTTGCTCCACTTCGAGTTGATTTTTGTACAGGGTGAGAGGTAGGCGTTTAATTTTGTTCTTTTACAAATGGTGATCCAGTTTTGCCAACACCATTTGCTGAAGATGCTGTCTTTCCTCTATTGAGCTTTTTTGGCCCCTTTATCAAATATGAGGTGGCTGAAGTTATATGAGCTCAAGTTTGGATCTTCAATTTTGTTCCATTGTTCAATGGTTCTGGTTTTTTTTNGTCAGTGGAGTGATGGCAGAGAAACAGAAGGCAGGGTTTAGGGCAGTGATGGGGAATGGGAACTGAGGAATCCCAGGATTTAGAGGAAGGATGTAATGTGGGTGGAGTCAGAGAGCAAAGTAGGCAGAAGTGGGCAGAAGTAGGCAGAAGTAGGCAGGCTGCAAGTGCGCAGGGCCAAAGACAGCTTTGAAAGGAGCTAAAGGCAGGCTGGACTGCTGTTTTGTTATTTATTTATATATTTTTTTTTCAAATCTAGACCCGTGTCCCCCCATGCCCCCACCCCACCAGAGCTCATGCATTCTGCCAAACATGCTTTTCATCTCTTTCGCAGTCTTTCTCAATATTCTCCATGTGGAAGTTGACTGTTTTGAGCAGAATTTCACTGTTTCAGTCTGCTCTTTCTTTCTTTTTGTTAACTGGGCTAGAGGTCTATCTATTTTGTTTATCTTTTCAAAGAATCACCTTTTGGATTCATTTATTTTTGTATTGTTTTCTTTGTTTCTATTTCATTGATTTCTGCTCTGATTTTTGTTATTTCTCCCTGTCTGTTGGATTTTTGATTCATTTGTTGTTGTCTTTCAAGTGTTTTTATCTGCAGTGTTAGATCGTTTACTTGTTTTCTTTCTGTTTTTTTAGTGTGGGCACTTAGTGCTATAAATTTCCCTCTTAGGACTGTCTTTAATGTATCCCACAGGTTTTGTTTTGTTGTATTGTCATTTTCATTTAGTTCCAGGAATGCTTTTATTTCATTTTTTATTTCTTCTCTGACCCACTCATTGTTCAGTATTGTGTTGTTTAGTCTCCATGTGTTCTTATAGTTAGTAAGACTTTTTCTTTAAACTTTGCTTGTCCTTTTTGTGCATATAATCCTTTCTGTGTGGAGAAGGACAGCTGTGATCCAAATATGTGCCATCCTTTAGCTCCATTTCCACCAGTAACTAGCCTAATCCCTCACTGTCTTAAACCTAAATACTTCAGAGAGAAGACAGAGGCAGCATGGGTCACAGGTCCACTATGTTCTGTCATGGAACAAACAGGGCTCTGAGTAGGAGCTTCTGCTTCCAAGATGGGGATATGAATGTGAACAGGAGAATTCATGAATCTATTTCTCATCACTTTGTTGGCTAAGCTTATTCATCAGTGAGTATCACTTCTTTCAGATGAATGACACCTATCAACACCCAGTAGAAATGATGCACACTGGGACACAATGGCAGTGACATAACATCAATGTGCAGGAAAAGGACCTATGAAAGTAAATAAGTTGACAAGGCAGGCCTCTATGGGGTTGGGATAGTACAGCCTTTATATTTGCCTCTAATTTCATTTGAGATAGTTTATAGATGGTTCGATATAACCAAGGATGTTTTATATACAATGAAAAATCTGGGTTGTAGAAAACAATATGGCTTCATAGGTAAGCAATGTTTCAAGCACGCATCTGACATTCCACTGGGTTTTTGCTAAGGGAGTAGAGGTAAAGAAAATTAAAAGTGGGCTAGCCACCAGGGAATCATTTTACTGGGAAATGCCTTCTTTTCTAGTGAGAAGTTCTCTGGATAATCTAAATGTTTCTGCAATCTAAAGTCAGGTTTCAGTGAGATCTCCTTCTCTAACTCTTCTGTGCCTACCTCCTGAGACCCTTATTGTTTAAGATCCTCACACTGCAATTTGAGGAAAGATTGATCTGAAATACACCTGTAAGCGCCAGAGAGAGAGCATCTGGGAAGACAGCATAAGACAAAGTGCTTCTCAGTGCTTTGCACCAGGGTTGGCCCAGGTCCAAGACTGTGCCTGGCTGTCAGTTGAGAAAAGTGAGAAATGGCTAGCCAGCTCCTCAAGAGCCCACTCTGTCAGCACAGTCAAAGCAGAAGAGAGGCAGAAAAGGCATTCTAAACACGGGCATCATAAGTCCCTATTGGATCCACTTTTAGCTTTGAATTTCCTTTTCTGTAACTTTTTATATTTTACAAAGTGACTTTTCTACTCTCAAAGTCTTCCACAAGGAATAATATTCTTTCTGATTGTTTACCGGAGAGTCTTGCTATGTATCTCTGATATTCACTGTGTTGCCCAGGCTGCACTTGAATTAATGATGATCTTCTGCCTCAGCGTCTTTTGTGTTGGCACTACAGTTCTGTGCATCATATCTGGCTAATGTTTTTATTTTTAGCAAAATAAAACATATTATATGTTATAACTATCATAGAAGGTCATCCGGATGTTCAATAAATCTGGTTGCAGGTTAGAATTACAATGATTTTCTTTTACCTTTGTCTCAAGATCCATTTTATATTCAGTCATTCTGAGGGTTATTTTCATCATTGTTCTCTGCTTTTTGACAGCAGAGCAATGAAAGATGGAATAATGAGGCAGTGGAGAGATGGTGAGAGAACTAGCAGACTCGACCTCCAAAATCCACCCCAAACCTGGAGCCCTGTGTATATGCCACTCCATATGCCTTCATGTCAGGATCATTCCTCACTGTCATAGGGGATATCTGATCATATGAGCCCTTTGAAGCAGAAAATCTTCTGCGACTTAGAGTCAGAGAGATGGAAAAACAGAGAACATAGGAAAACTTGTTTCTTTGCTTTTTCACTGAGATTGAGATTGGCCGACTGCCTTTATGTGATATTCTCTTGATTAGATGTGTCTAAGGTATATATCACAGGGGTATATAGTTAAAGCTAAGTAGACTGTTAATAGCTATTGCTATATTCATCGGTGTCATGTTCATTGTAATCATCAGTTATACCTATGAGATGTTCCAGAGTGCATAGCAGAAGAAAAGTTGATGAAAAAGGGCTGTTTTTGGTAATCAGTAATTCTCTTAATTTTGTAAGGAGACATTTTTTATAGAAGAGTGAAAACCTTTTATATACTTCCACACATTACTGCTCCTTGGAAGAGACTTTAGGAGAAAAATAGATATATTTATGTGTTAAAGACATTGAGATTGTGGGATAGTTTGTTATAGCAGTGTAGGCTTAACCCATTCTGGCTAACAAAACAGAAGTCTTGATTGATTGGTGCTCTCCTGATGTCTACTTCAGAACTGCTGCAACTATTACATGTCATTTGTAATTTTGAAGCTTAGATCAAATTGAATGCAAAAGGCAAAAGCTTGTCAGACTACTGATATTCATTATGGGGTTAAAATGCTACCTCAAAGCCACTAAATCATTCAAAGCATGCTCAGGGTGTCAGGAGCTAGTGTAGTATGAAAATATGGAGGATCCCCTCACCTGGACTCCAGTTGGACCACTTCTGGGAACTGCAGGTTCGTCTTTTCCTTTAGAGTGCTTGAGACTTAACCAGAGGCATTATCTAACAACTGCTACAAGATGTTAGAACTCTTCCCTTGTATTTTGGTTTTTATTTAATGTTATATGGTAGGTAACTTTGATTTAATGTTATATGGTAGGTAATGTTATATGGTCAGGTAACTTAAAATACTTGTATAAGGAATTTTTATCCAAAAAATGCCATCCAACACCCTCAAAAATGTCCCACTTCACTTAGAATTTGACAAATGGCGAGATGGCTTAGCCATTAAGAGTATTGCCTTCTCTTGCAGAGGACTCAGCTTTAGTCCTTAACATCCAACGGTGGCTAACTCCAGTTCCAGGGATCCCACAGCCAGTTCTGGCCTTTGTGGCCATTGTATGCATGGGTGCACTTACATATCTGCAGGCAAAACTTTCACTCACATAAAACATAAATAAATCAAAACATTTTCATTTTGTGTCTCTGTACACTGATACTGCCAACATCTTGACTTTTCAGCATTTGATGTTATCCATGACAATCAGGAGGGGGGCCTTAAGGCCAAGGCAGAGAGGGGGACAGTGTAAGGAGGGTTTTACTAGCTGGGTAGAATAGGTATTGGGGCCTGAAGCAAGATAATTTAGGTGGTATGGATGCAAGGGGATCAAGATGCAGTGGGCAGGGTCTGACTTAGGAGACTAGTCTCAGGTGGGAAAAGACAATATAGTTGCTCTGGGTACAGGGCAATCAAGATACAGTGGGTAGGGTCTGACTTACCAGGGTAGTCTTGGGGTCTCAGGCAGGATGATCTTGAGAGAGCTTAGGGACAATGCAAGGGCATTATGGGAAGGGTCTAACTGGGAAGGGTCTAACTAGATTTGCAGAGTAGGGGGGAGAGCCCTGGAGGAAGAAAATCCAGCTGGTGCAGGGGAAATCAAGTCGCAGTGGGCAGGTTCTGGCTTAGAAGGCCAGTCTGGAGGCCTCAAGAGGGAAGAGCAGGAGGAAGCCTAGGCCCAGGGTGGGAACCTGATGTTATCTAAGAGAAGAGGTTTTAACTGTTACTCTTGTTGCTGACAATACATATGCGTGTATACATGCTCACAGATACACCCACACCCACACACACACACACACAAATATGTACATACATGTGAGCACATATATCCACATGAACTGACACCATTTTATTCTCTCCTATACTCTCAATTTAGTTACAACAGTTTTAAATCAAAATTTACGTTATTGCTTTTTGATAAATTTTATTTATAGATGAACTGCTTAATAGTTTGTGGTGGTTTGAATGCGAATGTCCCCCAAAGGCTTTAAGTATTCAGATATTTTGTTGGTGGCATTGTTCTGGAAGGTCTTAGAAGGTGTGGCCATGCTGGAGGAAGTATGATATTGGGGGCGGGCTTAGTGAGTTTAACAAGCATTGTGGTCTCCAGTCTCTCTCTCTCTCTCTCTTGACTTTCTATGCTCATTGCAAGATGTGAACCTTGGCTTTCTGCTCCAGCCGCCAAGCCTCCCATCACAATGGACTCTATTTCCCTGGGACCATCGATAGTAAGCTCAAATAAACTCTCCTTTTATAAGTTCCCTTGGTCATGGTGATTTTATCATAGCAACAGAAAAGGGACTAATACACAGTTCAATGACTTTTTTTTTATTTAGTGTTATTCCAAATGTTAACTTAGTTTTATTTTTTAGTTTCTGATGAAGATTACCAACATCTAGCTCCAATTTCTCCCCCAAAATCTAAGTCTCAGTAGAACATATTCGATATTCTTGAGTATACACTTTCCAAGAGCACCTGACTACTCTCATGTTCTATGGGCATTGTCTGTCCTGTGATGTCCTGTCATTGCATCCTGAGGATGCCCTGCAACTCTTCTATGCAAGCTGCTGGTGGTGTCCTGCACACTGGGGGGTCTGCTCTGACTTTCTCTCTCTCTCTCTCTCTCTCTCTCTCTCTCTCTCTCTCTCTCTCTCTCTCTCTCGTTTTGACAGCCCTCCTACTAAGAGAAGCCTCAAGGAAGGAGCTTTCCATTCTCATACTTAGTAGGTGATTTTTCTGGATTTAAGGTTTGGAAGAATCTTTTTCAGGATTTCAAAAGTTTAGTTTTATTTTTTTCACCTTTCAGTTTTGTTATGGAGAAATTTAAAGGCATTGTTATCCTTAATCTTTGTATCTGTCATTTTCTACTTTTTATAAAAGCTTCTGTTATAGTTGTTCTTAGAATTGTGATGTTTTACAATTCCGGATTTGACTCCGTTTTTAAAAATCTACTGTGTTGAGTACTTATATTCATGTTTTGAATTTGAAATTCGTAGCCTTCAATTTTGTGAAACTTTCTTGAATAGTTCAAAAATAATTTTCTATTCTCTTCAGCCTTTTTGTTCTTTCTGAAATTGTATCTATTTGAGAGTTGGACACCTTGAACAAATGTTCTCTTATCGTCTCTGTTCTATTTGTATATTTGAATTTTACTTCTATATTTGGGAAATTTCCTAATGTTATCACCCAACATATTTACTGACTTTTCACATATATTAATTTTATATTATGAGTTTCTTCTTGACTTTAAATAGGCTTTATATATTTAGGAGAAATTTTGTATTAATGGCAAATTAGAGAATACTCTTCTGAGGTTTCCCATGTGACCATAGTTGATGAACCTGTGCAGACACATCATAAACATAGGAAGCCCCCATTTCCATTAGGAATCATGCTTGGTGTTGGACACCTGGATATAACCCTTGTATCCATAATTACAACATTTTACTGAATATTTTCACAGCCTAAACACATTCCTTTCACCACTCAGATTTATCCCCATAATTTTGTCTTCTTAAGACTATTTTGTACTTATAATCATGTAGTATTTAAAAGGTTAGGAGAAAATTTGAGAGTGCATTGTGCTATCATACACTCAGGCCTTCCACGGCATCTTTGTGAGCATGTCTAATCAGCTACATGTGGTATGCTGCTTCTCTGCTCCACTCAGCTGCTTTCCTAGACTTTAGGATGCTCAGGAAAGATTTGACAATGTTATGCTGATGCTTCTGCCTTTACATTTTTTTCATTACTGCTTTTAGCATTGTTTCTTTGCTTTTTATTTTTGAAATCTTAATAATGACACGGCATGGAAAGGTTCTTCTTTAGTCATATCTATTTGGAGTTCTAAGTGCATTATAATCTAATTGCTAAATTGCTGAAGACTCTAGTCTTTATTATATATACTTCTTTGGCCCTTAGAATCTTAGGTGGGGTATCTTGGACATAACTCAGAATTCTTGAAACTTTTATCACCATCCTCTAACTTTTAAGGTCTTATCATTATTGTTTATTTGGTTTACTTTATGTAGGTCTTCTTGGTGAGTTGATTTTCTTTGGATTTATGTTCTGGGAGGAAGCTGACTTCTCTAACATGATGGTTTGACAGTAGTCTAGTGTTAACTGTACTTCCCTTGTTTCCCTTATAATGTTCAGCGATAAGGGTACTGGGGCCCTGGTTGGGGAAAATGTAGTTTATGGTGTTTTTTTTTTTTTTTTTCAGGATAATTGTAAAGAAATTTAAGTACCAAAGCACTAGGAAATAGAAAATGGGAAGAGTAGATAAGATGTACATAAGATGAGAAGGAAAGCATATGAGTTAGAGGTATAAAAACTGTATGGAAAATAGTGTTTATTAAATTAAGAGAAAGGATATACATGACTTCTCCAGTGAGATACAAATTAAAGTACAACTGAATAACTTTGCTACAAAAATACAAATACTAACAATAAAATAAATAAAAATAACAACTAAAACTAAAGATTGAAACAATAAAAAAAGAACAACAAAATGAAGTAGAATGTATAATGCTCTCAGTCAATGTTTCTTACTGGGAAACATGGTTTTACTGACTCCTTGTATTTTCTTTTGTTATTTTCTTTGAAATCATTTCCCATAGGTTGGAGGAGGGAACCTGCAATGAAGTCCAATAATTAAATAAGTATATCTTCCCAGAGATAAAGATTTGTATGGCCAAAGACCACTTTTTGCCTAATTTCCCTGTATGGGAAATTAAAATCCTATTTCTGGGGCTTTGAGTACAAGAAACTGGGTACAGAAACCACTTGAAGCAGCAGCTGACAGTTAACTTGTGTGTGGTGTCATCTTCTCTGCAGGAAGAGACAATGCTCCCAAGAAAGAAGGGATCTAGACAGGCAATTGTGCTCCTCACTTTGGCTGTCAAGATATTGCAAGGAATTTGAACTTCCCAGGTGATAGGGCCCAGGCTCTGAGCCTAACAACTCTGGTAACACAGAGGCAAGGCCCCACAATGCTATGTACCTACCTAGGAATCAAGGTGATCATTCCTTTATGGAATTGGATATTTATTTTCTATACAAGTAGTGAGGGATGCTGGTCAGAAGTGCGCCCATTGGTCATTAATTATGTGTCTAGCTTTTAATTCAGGCTCCTGAAGTGTTGCCCGTAGGGACTGTGAAACAGTGTTCTTATGACTGTAAAAATATGATGGGCTGGAGAGATGCCTCAGCGGGTAAGAGCCCTGGCTGCTCTTGCAGAGGACATGGTTTCAATTCTTAGCACTTACATGGCAGCTAACAACTGTCTGTAACTCCAGTTCCAGGGGATTCAACACCCTCTTCCGACCTCCATGGTCACTGCACATCACAGGTGCACCTACCTACATGCAAGAATACACTCAAACACATAAAATAAAAATAGTAAATACAATAATTTAAAAATAAAAATATGCTTGGTAAGTTAAGCTGTAACCTTGAGCATGTATGTTTGGAGAGTTTTGTCTCATGAGAAAGCTTATGCAAGAACGCTTCCTGGAGAGTAATCTCCAGAGTGCCAGTTGCCCCCTCTAGTTTCTCATGAAACATGTTGACCTCTTAACATAGCATGGAGATAATGTTGATGTGCTCATTTTATCTTGCTAAACTGTTATATTCTATCCATTTTATTATTATTCATTGTTCTATGAATGTTCACCTATGATTCTAATAGTAAGAGTTCTCTGTGCTTTCATCACTTGTTCATGGAGAAAGAAATAAATGTTAAAAAGTAACAGTAAAGAAACCGCACCAGTCCTCTGGCCTTCGTTCAGTTCCATACCCTACATCTACAGCTAGAAAGCTGCCACACCCAATGGGCGTGAGTTTGCACAAGGTGTGCAGAGCTGTCAGCAAACAGTGTTTCTTGTAGTAGCTTGCCTTGGCCTCAAGGTGACACAAACCTGAATTCCTGATGCTCTACCTTCCCCTCTGCTACCCCAGGTTAGCAAGAAATATGGTCAATTTGAAGCTTCCAGATAGCTAATTCTCCACACATGCTTGTCCACTTTGAAAATGTGTTGCACCTGAACTTAGTTTGAGATCATGTACTGAGAAAACCAAGAGTTTAAACACCCATTAATGGTTGCTTTCCAGATGTGATCTCTGGATCCTGAGAGAATTAGTTATTGGGAAATTTTAGGAAGACTTTTAAGCAAATCTTTTGTGGTGCTGCTATTTAGTAAACAGCTGTTCCTGGTTTGGACTCTTTTGTTCCACAATCTGATAGCCACTGTACTACTTTAAAAGATCAAGTGGGATATATGCAAGGAGAAAGGCAGTAAGTCCCTGTTGTCGAAGACCTGGTGTGAGCATGAAAAATGTTATGAGACGTCACTTGCTAGTGTACAACTGGCCTCTGAAATGCTAGAGAGCATTACCAAAGGCCAATAACCAAACATAAAGCAAAAATTGTGTCTCCTGAGAAAGCAAGACTCCTCCGTCAATATCAGCTCACTCAAAAGCCTGGAGATACTGTGCAACAGTGGCAGCCAAGTGTCTATATATATCCCAAATATTTGGCTATTAGCTCTCTCCTTTGGAGGAATAATTCACAGCAGATGCCACAAGCTTGTGTCCTCTGGTGGTTGGGCGTGTTGTGAGCCCAGTAAGAACTTGTCACCTTTATAGAGAAACCACAGTTTGCGGATTAGCATGCCATCCAAGCATCTGTGTCTATGCTCACAGCTTAGCTTGACAATAATTGGTACTGCTTAAATGCCTGTACATCCAATAGCTTGTGCTTTGTTAATATGACTAAAAAGGTATCACTGGGAAAGCTGTCAATCCATGAAGGGAAACAACCTGAACAGACTGGAGTCCAAAATGAAAACTCCAAGAAAAAGACTGTTTTCTTCTCACCCACTTGTGCCCCTTTCCCAAAGCCCAGGGAACAAACTGCGGAGAGGAGGCGTGGTAGATTGTAAGGGCTGTGGAGAAGATAGGGGTGAATCATGAGACTACAGGAATATAGTCTGGACTCCTGATTGATCAACATGTCTGGCATACAAGTTCTCCAACTGGTCTATGGGAACCTTGGGTTGTTCAAAATTTGGACTAATTGATACTTGCAAAATGCACCATTACCTGATTGTATGACTAATGAGTGACATGATGCTATCTGCAAACAACTGTGTCATTGTATGTACAATCCTTAAAATAAATAAATAAAATAATAATAATAAAAAAAAAGATCAGTGATGGCCCACGCACCTCTCACTTTTCTGCATACTGTCTTTCTTTTTTTCTATTACTTTTAAATTTTGTTCATTTTTTAACAATAAGTAATAATTTATGAGTACAAGCATCCTTCATGTAAAACCAATTTGCAAGCAGTTGTGCCCAAACACCACACAGCCAAGGGTCCCACCTCCAGCTGGGGGGCTTGTATGTTCAATCAAGTCAATCAATAAGTCTCCAGTCTATATTGCTGTAGTTTCTCCATTCACACCAATCACAGCCCTTACATTCTACCATGCCCCCTCTTCTGCAGATTATTCCCTAGGCTTAGAAAAGGGGCACGGGTAGACGAGAAGCAAAACAGTCTACTTTCTCTGGAGCTGTTGTTTTGGACTCTGGTCAATTCTGGCTGTTTCCTTTCATGGGCTGACAGTTTGTCCAGGAATAACCTTTCTTTTTTTTTTAATTTTTTTATTATTATTTATCTTTGTATGTGTATCAATGTACTGTCTGCATGCAGGTCTGTGCACCTGTGTTGTGCAATGCCGCGGAGATCAGAAGAGGGTCTCGGATTCCCCTGGAACTGGAGTTCTCCTGGAATTGGAGTTACAGACGGTTATTAGCCGCCATGTGGGTGCTGGGGATCGAACCTGGGTCCTCTGCAAGAGTGTCGGTGCTCTTAACTGCTAGGCTATCTCTCCAGTCCCCAGGAATAACCTTTCATTCCTACTAATGAAGCCCAGGCAATTAGATATATAGCTTTTTTTAAACAGTACTAATTGTTATGGTAGGTTACTTTGGTATAGGCACAGATATTTGGATGGTATGTTAATCGTGGAATTACTTTTTTTGTTGAATATGACAGGGTCTTACTGTAGCTTATAACATCTCCTAAGTGCAGTGGATGTAAGCTTGTGGCATCTGCATGGGTTATCCTCCAAGGAGAGAGCTAATAGCCATTAGAATTAGGATATACGGCATATGGCTGCCACTGCTGCACAGTATTTCAGGCAGGTGAGGTGTAGCTGGTGCTGGATGGAGAGTCTTGTTTGACTCAAGGAGACCTTATTTGCTTTATTGGTTTAGTGGCCTTTGGTAACACACTCTCTGGTATTCCAGCAGAACAACTGTACACTTGCAAGTGTTGGTCTCATCTTTCCCATGCTTACATTCAGGGCCTTATTGCCTCTCTTCTTGCAGGTCTCCAGGTTTACAGACAAGAAGCCTTTATTTTTGGTGGGGCTTGGATCCCCTGGCCAACCATCTCCTGGTAGAATCATCCATTGCTGATATCAGAGCTCTCCTGTATTAATATATTTTGCTTAAGTGCACAGCTTAAGGGGACTTTAGTATTATATTTGGTTTCTGAATAGAGAAAATCCTTTTCACATTCCTATGTCTTTAGTCAATAAAGAAGCAGTGTTTAAAGAGATTATCTCTATGACGAGTTGACTCCAATTTACAGTAGAGAACGACCCATCACATCATATTCCTCCTTGTTCTATGAAGGAGAGGTAAGAAATCTCTATATTAAAAACTTTGCAGCACCCTAGAAGGTAAGTTTCATTAGGACTCATTGATAATAGTGTTACAAGCAGGATCCAACAGAGGAGTTTGATGCCTGTAGCAGTCCGAGCTTTTCTTCCTTCTCAATGTTCAGATGGGCCAAACCTTCTGCTGACACTTCTTGGACAATCCTACACAAGCAAGCTGCGTCTTGCTTTTCTCAGCTGTTAAGTTGGTGATGTTTTGACCTGTGGGAGCATACAAATATTTTCCGTGTTACTTTAAGATTGAATTGCAAATGTTTGTGACAATAAAATGTTTTCATGTATATATATATATATATATATATATATAGCTGTATCTCCCTTTTTATTTTAGGTTTTTGATTTTTGACCCATGAGTCTCAAAAAGGCATTTGTAGTACATGTACCTATAGGCAGGAAACAAGGAGCAGATTTCATCAAATTCACCCAAGTTATTTTGGGTGACCGTATGTCGTTAACTTGGGAAGTAAACTTAATTTCTTAAGTTAAATCATCCTACAGGTAAAAGAGAATGCTACAAGATGATACTGTACAAAAGAAAAATTATAGAGAACATTCGTATGTGCCAATCCCAAAGTTATTGTTATACAGATTTTAAGTAAAACAAATGTAGATGACAACAATTTATGTTTCCAATTAACTAAGGTGCATTACCTTTTTATCAGAACCTTTTAGCAATGCTGATGCCCCTTTCTTGATTCCAATGTTCTTTATATCTTCCTTTTTTCTGAATCTCCTCTCCTTCAATGTATTGACTCTTCTAGCTAGCAGAGTTACATACAGGAAGCTTATACGCTGTCAGCTCAGTACACAAGATCCTTCCTTTTTTGTACTAAAAAGGTATTTTTGTCTTTTTGAGACAAGGTTTCCCTGTAGTCCCAGATGTCCTGGAACTCACTATGTAGACCAGGTTGACCTTAAACTCACAAAGAGCTGATTGCTTCTGCCTCCAGATTGCTGGGATAAAAGGCTTTGGAAATCTATCTTATAAAGGTATTTTTCTGTTTTCTGAAAATACACACAAAGGTGAGGAAACTTTTGGGGATGTACATATGTTTATTTCATTGATTGTGGTGGTGATGCACCTGCCAATACTATAAGATTGTATCCATTAAACATTTGTGATTTTTAATATTCAATAGATCTCTGTAAATATTTGAAAACAATTTTGCCTTTCTATTTAGATTATATCTCTTTTGTTTTTTAATATATTTTTATTATTATTAAACTTTTTCATACATCATACATCATTTCTCAATCCAACTTAGACTCATTTCCATTTCCACGCCACCTGAATTCATGCATTCTGCCATACATGTCTTGCAAATTTTTCTGAGTCTTTCCAGAGTTTTTCAAAAAACAGAGGATTATTGTTTTGGGGAGAACTTCACTGTTTCAGTCTTTTTTTGGTCCCAGTTCTTTTGTTGTTATTGGTTATTGTTCCCTCCAACTTGTATTGCCTATCTATATCTATTATCTATATAATCTAATAGATATATATATATATGTCATACCCATACTAAAATTATGTCATCTGGAAACAAACTGTATGTTATTTCCAAATCATATTTAAGGATTCATATTTTTCCATTTTGATTTTATGTTACTCTAAAATATGCATACATACTCTCCACCCATATACCAAAATTCAAAATTCTGAAAATAAATGATAGGTTAATTCTAGAACCTCTTTAGGGATTCACAATTTAAGAGCAGAGTTGCTTTCAGATCATGAGGACTATAACATTAACATTGACCAGTTTACCTTACAACAAAGTACTTACTTGGTGCTAGCATACACAAATGAGGGATAGCATTCCTCATATTTTCTTCTGGGGCTGTGATACTTCACTTACCATAATATCTTCTAGTTTCATCCATTTACTTGCAAATTTCATGATGTCATCTTTCTTTACAACTACATAGAATTCCATTCTGTAGATGTGCCACATTTTCTCTATCCACTCGTCATTTGAGAGGCACTTGTGTTGGTTCCAGCACTTTGCTATTGTGAACAGGGCTGCAATAAACATGGCTGTGCATGTATCTCTGTGGTAGGATGAATCTTGTGGGTATATACCCAGGAGTGGTATGCCTGGGTCAGGTGGTAGGCTCATTTTGAGCATTTTAAGGGTTCTCTACACTACTTTACACAGTGGCTGCATGAGTTTACATTCCTGTCACCAGTGGATGAGTGTTCCCTTTTCCCCAAAACCTCTCCAGCATTTGCTATCATTTGTTTTCTTGATCCTAGCCAGTCTTATCAGAGTGAGATGATATCTGAGATTGGTTTTAATTTCCATTTCCTTAATTATTAGGAGGTTTAACATTTTTAAGATGTTTCCCAGCCATCTTTACTTCCTCACTTGTGAAGTCTCTGTTCAGCTCTTTACTCCATCTTTTGAGTGAGTCGTTTGTTTTCTTCTTTGTTTTTGAGTAGCTTATATATTCTGGAAGTTAATGTAGTCAGATGTATCAGTAGTGAAGGTTTCCTCTCACTCTGTCGGGTTTTCTCTTCACTTCCCTGATTGTTTCTTTCTCTGTACAGAAGCTTTTGAGTTTAATGAGGTCCCACTTGTTAATTGTTAACCTTATTTCCTGTGTAGCTGCTGTGTGATTTAGAAAGTCTTGTCCTGCACCTATGTATGTAAACTCAGGGTTGCTTTGGCATTCAGGGTCTTTTGTTTATGAAATTAAGGATTTTTTCCAAGCCTGTGAAGAAACTCTTGGGGATATTAGTTGGGATTGCATGGAATCTGTATATTAATTTGGGTAGAATTGACATTTTAATATATTAATTTTTCCAATCCATTAGCATGGGAGGTCTTTTTATCTTCTGATGTCTTCTTCAATCTCCTTCTTCAGGGTTTTAAAATTTTTTTTGTAGAGGTCTTTGGTGTCTTTGCTTAGGTTTGTTCCTAGGTACTTTATTGTTTTTGAGGTGATTGTGGGTGGGAAGGTTTCCATGTATTCCTTCTTCAGTTGCTTGTTGTTGGTGAAAGAAAAGGTACTTATTTTTCTAGGTTAATTTTGTATCCTGCCACTTTACTGAAACTCTTAATCATTTCTGGGAGTTTTCTGGTGGAGGTTTTAGCATTCCTTAGGTAAACTATCATATAATCATTGAAAAGGGATAGCTTGACTCCCTCTTTCCAGTTAATACTCCTTTAATTTCCTTTTATTGCCTTATTGTCCTAGCAAGTGTTTCAAGCACTATATTGAAGAGGAATGGTGACAAGGGGCAGCCTTGCCAAGTTCCTACCTTTAAGACGAATGATTCTAACTTTTCTCCATTTAGGATGATGTTGGCTGTGGGTTTCTTGCATATGGCTTTGATTACATTGAGGAATGATCCCTCCAGTCCAATTCCCTCTAGGACTTTAAGCATGAAGGGATGCTGGATTTTGTTGAAGGCTTTTTCTGAGTCAATTGAGATGATCCTGTGGCTTTTGTCTTTCAGTCCATTTATATGTTCTATGATAATTATTGATTTTCATATGTTGAACCATTCCTCATCTCTGGTATGAATCCAACTTGGAGATGAAAGGCAAGCTGGGGGGATTTCCCAAGACCACCTGAAGCACAGGTAGGATCTGGGTTCTTCAGCCAGGCAGATTGTTTGATTTGATTTAATTGTCTTTGGCTTGATTTGCTTTTGTGGCTGTGGGGGCGGAGTTGTCCTCCCAGCTGGTATAAAAGGTGGGTTTGTGTTTGTGTGACTCTTGAGATTGGGGATTTCCCAAGATCACCTACAGGCTAAACAGCACCCCCCCCCACCCTCACCCCCGCCAACTGGGATTGCCTAAGGAGTGTTCAAGTGGATTATTTGGAGTCATTCAAAACAGAAAAGGAAAAGTGAGTTAGACTTCCAATAGAAAGCCTAAAGCTTAGACAAGTCAATACTCCATAAGCAAAGAGAAAAGGAGAAAAACAAGTCAGTCAAACAAACAAGGAAGGCATCTGAAGGAGGCAAGCAAAGCAAGCCTTCAACACAGTGAAGAGGCATTTGGGATTCACACTGGAATACAGTCAAAGAGAAACCCATATGCCAGGGACGCGAAGAAGAGACAACATGAGAAAGGCGCAGGATAATTCCACGCCAAGCTCTACCAATCCTGTGGAAGATTCCTGCAGTGGGATCCCCCTGGGGATGGCCCAGGACACACATATTAGAAGTACAATTGTGAACATACTTAAAGAAGTACAAGATTAGAAAGAGCAAATCAATGAATTAAGAAAAGAGAATGAAAAACTCAATAAGGACCTAGAGAGAGAGAATGACAAACTCTGGAAGGAAGTGGGAACACTGAAAACATCCCATGTGGAAAAGATAAGGAAACCAACCAAGGGAAGCAAAGAGCTACAGGAAGAGATTGAGAAGCTCCAAAAGGAAGAGGAAATACTAAAGAAATCAGAAGATGAAATGAAAAAGGAAATTAAACACTCATACAATCAAGAGGAAAGGAATGGAAAAAGCCTCAGAAGTAGAATGGAGGAAGCAGAACAAAGAATATCAGACCTGGAAGATAATATAGAACAACTAAAAACCTCAAGTAAAGATTATGAAAAATTTAAAAATACACTAAAGTAGAACAATCAGGAACTGTGGGACACTATGAAAAGATCAAACCTCTGCATCATAGGAATAGAGGAAGGAGAAGAATTCCAAGAGAATGGTATTGATCAGATCTTCAACAGAATAATAGATGAAAATTTCCCCAAACTAAAAAAAGACAAACCAATACAAATATAAGAAGCACATAGAACTCCAAACAGCCAATATCAGAAAAGAAACTCTCCACGCCATGTCATAGTTAAAATGTTAGATGCCCAAAACAAAGACAAAATTCTAAAAGCCACAAGAGAAAAACAAGTGACCTATATGGGGAAACCTATCAGAATTACAATTTCAGCGTGAGATCTTTTCAGTGTTTCCACTTCCTTCCAGAGTTTGTCACTCTCTCCCTTTACTTCTTTCTGGACTTTGTCATTTTCTCCCTTTAGTTCTTTCCAAAGTTTGTCATTCTCTCCCTCTTGGTTTTTCATTCTCTGTTCTTATTTCTCTGATTTGTTCTCTATATTCTTTTAATTCTTTCAGTATGTCTATGCTTGTTCTTCTAAGATCTGTGTCCTCCTGGGAGATCTCATTGTAGGAATTTTCTATTAGGGTTGGTAGAGTTGGGTTTGGAATATTCTGCTCTTTTCCCATTTTGTTCTTTCATAGTGTTTTTGTCCTGTGGGTTTGCTTTTTGTTTGTATTCTGATATGAATCTCGAATGTTTCTTCACTATGTTGAAGGCTTGCTTTCCTTTATTCCTTCAGATGCCTTCGTTGTTTTGTCCTTGTTTATGTAGTTTTGACTTGTCTAGGTTTCAGGCTTTCAATTTTGGTTATATAATTGAAGTTCTAACTCATCCTTCCCTTTCTTTTCTAAAGATTCTCCAAAAACTGGGTAGGTAACACCCCAGTTGGTACCCTCTGAGCACTGTGCTCACTCTGCTTCCTGCCACCCAGTTCCTCTAGGTTCGTTGTGGGGTTTGGTGTTATGGTACTGGAATTGTCAGGTTCACTGTTTTATTTATTGCCTTGTGCCCCAGCATCACTACTGTAGTCCCACTTGGACACTTGCTCTGCAATTCCAGTTGGTGAGGGAGGAGTGGGGTGGGTACCCTGTGCTCCAGCTGTTCTGGTGTAAGCTCCCAATCCCTTTGCACCCCTAGTGCCAACAGGGTCACCTGTGTTCCAGCTGGCTGGGTATCTTCACCCCCACAGCTGCACAAGACAACAATCCAATACTCCACCTGGCTGAAGCACTGGCCTATACCTTGTGCTCCAGCTGGTCTGGCCAAAGCCCCCAATCTCTATGCACAACAGGCCAATAATCCAATAATCCAACAATCTGCCTGGCTGAAGTGCCCAGCCCACACCCTGTGCTCCAGCTGATCCAGGGGAATCTGCCAATCTCTGTGCACCAGAGTGGACCCACCTGTGTTCAGGCTGGTTGAGTATTTTTGCCCCCACAGCTGAACAAGCCAACAATCCTATGATTATATCTTTTGGGAAGTTTTCATTGCTCAGCCTCTCTGCATATATTGGGGAATAAGTCTAAGTATTAAATTAAAAAATAACACATTGAGTCAGATTTTTTTTCCTTACTGTCTAATCTTACCTGACACTGTTTTACAATATTAGCTATAGGCCATCAATTTTTCAACAGAAAGTTTCTATCATTTCATTAAATTTAGGGGAATAAATACTGTACCAATTCTGTTACTAATTCTTTCCCAATTGTTTTATGAAAGTGGTAGTTCTTAAAAAAGAATAGGAACTAAAATCCTCTTGTGTGTTGTTAAAGTACTCATTTCAAAGATCTTGGGAAAAAAATCACTGTGTGAGTTGTAAAATGTAGAAACATGTTCTATATTTAACTTAAAAGAACATGAAACTTTTTGTAGAATGAGATGCTATGGAAGCAAGGTGTCTCATGCTCTTAATATCAGAACTCTATTTCAATAATGAGGCTTGAACCTGATAAATGTCTGTAGTGCTTTATTGAAAGAGTAATTTGTCAAACATGGACAAAGTGTTTCATGCATGTTTGATGGAAGATGATGCCAATGGCAGGATACTGTCATCATAAAAAATGATGCTGATATTCTAATATTTATGTGAGTAAAACAAATTGCTTCCATTTAGGACACTAATGCAGGGGTTTCTAAACCACTCACTCATCCCTAATACAGGAACGAGGCATGATGATCTCATCCAGACAGTGGTGCTAAGAAGCTAGTGCATGTTACACACACTGGGAGGAACACACACTATTCTTATACATTTTTTTGGCTTTTTGATACAGGGTATCTGTGGTGTTTTGAATGAGAATGTCCCCCATAGGCTCAATTATTCAGAAATTTTGTCCCCAGTTGGTGGCGCTGTTTTGGGGGATCTTAGAAGGTGTGGCCATGGTGGAGGAAGTACATCAGTGGGGGCAGGCTTAGAGAATTCATAAAGCCTTGCCAGTCTCCAATTGCTCTCTCTCTCTGCTTCCAGTGTTCACTGGAAAATGTGAACGCAGTTTTCTGCTCCAGCTCCTGGCACTATGCCTCCTGCCAGGATGGACTCTAATTCCCTGAAACAATCAATCATAAGCTCAAATAAACTCTTCCTTTTATAAGTTCCCTTGATCATGGTGGCTTTATCACAGAAAAAAAAAAAAAACATAGGCTTCCAACATCCAATATATACACAAAACTGAAAACCTGAAACCTAGCCAAGTCAATACACCATAAAACAAAAAAAAAAAAAAAACCAACACCAACAACAGAAAAGACTGCACCAAAGAACTGACTGAAATGGTGAATCTGGTGGGAAGGGTTGGAGGGGGACATGAGTCTATATTTGATTAATGTATATTTAATAGATGTAAGTTTAACAGGTATCTAAATGTGCCCAAACTTTGCTACATATTATATGGTATTTTAGGTCTTAGTCAAAGTAAAAATGTCTATATTAAACAACATTGTTTAAAAGGTTTTAATAAAAATGGTAATACATTTAAGATAATTGGAAATATAAATTATTGTCCACATTTATTTTACTTAAAATTTATATAACAACAACTTTGGGATTAATGTATACAAATGTTCTCTATAATTTTTGTGTTGTACAGTATCATCTTGTAACATTTTCTTTTACCTGTAAGATAATTTAACTTAAGGAATTAAATTTGCTTCCCAAATTAACAACATACAATCAATGATAAACAGCTTGGGTAAATTTAATGAAAATTTACACCTTGATTTCTGCCTATAGGTATGTGTACTACAACTGCCTTTTTGAGGTTCATGAGTCAAAATATAAAAACCTAAAATAAAAAGGGGGGATAGAGTTATATATTAAATCTTTTCTCAAATTTTCAATTTAAATCTTAAAACTAACTAGGGGAAAAGATTTGCATGTTCTCACAGGTCAGAATGTCACCAACTTAATGGCTGAGAAAGAAAAGATACAGCTTTGTATTGTGCAAGATGTACCAAGAAATACCAGCAGAGAAGTTGGCCCATTGAAACATTAAAAGGAAGAAAAGCCTCAGACTGCTACAGGCATCAAACATCTCTGTGGATCCTATTTGTAACAACTGTTTTTAATGAGTACTAATGAACTTTACCTTCCAGGTGCCACAAAGTTTTAATATGAGAGACTTTCTTACCTCCTTTTCATAGAACAAAGAAAAACATGATGATAATGAAGTCATTCCCTAACTGTAAATTAGAGCTGACTGTTATAGAGGTAATCTCTTATAAATCTGGTATAACTGCTTTCTTTAATTGACTAATAGACATAGGAACTGTGAAGAGGATTATTCTCTATTTAGAGCCAAATATAATGCTAAAATCTTTATAAGCTGTGTAATTAAGCAAAATATATTAAGTAATATGGAGACCTCTGATATTAGCAATGGATTATTCTGCCAAGGAGATGTTGGCTAGGGCATCTAAGCCCCCCAAAAGGTAAAGGCTTTTTGCCTCTAAACTTGGATACCTGCAAGAAGAGAAGCATTAAGTTCCTGCTGTCGAAGACCTAGTGTAAGCATGGGAAGATGTATTGAGACTACACTTGCAAGTGTACAGTTGGTCTCTGGAATGCCAGGGAGTGTTACCAAAGGCCACTAAGTCAATAAAGCCAATATTGGTCTCCTTGAGTCAAGCAAGACTCCTCTGTCAGCATCAGCTACATCTCACCTGCCTGGAAATACTATGCAGCAGTAGCAGCCATATATTTGTATATCCCAAATATAATTGTCTAGTACCTCTCTCCTTGGAGGAATAATGCCACAAGCTTATGTCCTGTAGTGGTTAGGAGATGTTATAAGCCACAGTAAGACATTGTTATCTTTTACGGGAAAGCTATAGTGTGTGGATTAGCATACCATCCAAACATTTGTGTCTATACAAATGTAACCTACCATAATAATTAGTACTGTTTAAATGCCTGTATATCTAATTGTTTGTGCTTCATTAGTAGGACTGAAAGGTTATTCCTGGATAAACTGTCAACCAATGAAAGGAAACAGCCTGAACTGATCAGAGTCCAAAACGACATCTCCAGAGAAAGTAGACTGTTGCTTCTCACCCACTTGTGCCCCTTTTCTAAAGCCTAGGGAACAATATATGGAAGAGGGGGCATGGTAGAATGTAAGGGCTGCGATTGGGATGAATTGTGAAACTACAGCAATATAGATTGGACTCTTATTTGATCAACATGATTGTACATACAATCCCCTCCAGCTGGATGGTGGGGGTCTTGGGCTGTGTGGGTTTGGCCATAGCTGCTTGAAAATTGGTTTTACATGAAGGATGCTTGTATTCATTACTTATTACTTATTGTTAAGAAATCAAATAAAAAAATAAATAATTATGAGCTGTGAAAAAAAAAGAAAGAAAAGTGACTAATACAATCTCCCTCCTTTATTCCCAGCTTGCCTGAAGCTGGCTATGTAGAACACGGTTGACTTGAACTCACAGTGATCCTCCTGGCTCTGGCACCCTGTTGCTGAGATAAAGGCATCTACCATCACACCTGGCTTCTTCTTGTGCTTTCTAAGATTCATGTAGATAGTCTTCAGCTTAGGGTGCTTGTACTTCCAAGTGTTTCTACTTTCCTGTTATGCAAAATAGACAGATATTAAATGGAAGCTGTTAATCAGATTTTTATTTTGTCTTTTTCTTGAGCAAGTGGCATGTAGTGTGATCTTCTCTTGTGGTGCTGGGGAGCCTCAGCAATACCAAAGAGGGGAAACAGTGGGTATTTCAGTGCACTGTTGCTGAACTGCTGTTTTTGATAGGCCACGTGATACACGCATTTTAAATTTATGATATTTTCTATTCAGGTTGAACTTACTGGGACAGATCTGTACTATAATCAAGAGGCATCTATATTTTTCTAGTTTTCACAAAAGTTTTATAAATGAGATGCAGAATTATTAAGATAATAGAGCAATAAACACCCAAGGGCATTATCTGTAAAGATCATAGTGTTTTTTAAAGCTGGAGAGATTGCTCAGTAGTTATGAGTGCTTGTTGCTCCTGAAGAAGACCTGGATTTGGTTCTAAGCACCCACATTGTGGCTCACAACTGTCTATAACTCCAGTTTCAGGAATCTGATGTTTTCTTCTTGCATTATAGGCACAGGTGTGAATATGGGACATTTACATACATACAGACATGCAAGCACACATACTCAAAAAGAAAAAATAAAAAGTCAGCTTATAAAGTAGCTGATAAAAGTGGAGATCAGAGCTGGACTGATGGTTCAGCTGTTAAGAGTAATGGCTGCTTTTGTAGAGGACACCAGGTCAGTTGCCAGCTTCCTCATTGATGCTAACAACTGTGTAACTCCAATTCTGAGGGATCCGACCCAGTCTTCTGATCTCTGTGGATATTGCATGATACAGGTGTCCTCACATACACATAAGCAATATACTCACACACATAAAATTAAAATATTTAGCAAAAAAGATTGGAGGTTCTGAACTTTCCATGTCCCAGTCTCTAGGTAAAATTCCTTCTGGGACATACAAATCATGTCTGAACTTTTCCTCCCTTGGTTTCTACAATAAACTGAGGTCTGATTTCACCAAACTACAGTATTGGAAACCAGGGATTATATTGGGCTTACTTACAGAGCAGTGGATGAGGGCTTAATTATAGGAGGCCCCAGTGAAAATTCTCCACCCAGGCATGGATTATGACTTTCCCACAGCCATACAAAATTGTGAAAGAACCTCTCCTTATCTTCCTCAGTTTATATACTCTTAGCCCCTCTCCCTCATCCAGCTGGGGCCAACTGGCTTATTGGGGTGGCTGACTCTCCCTGCCCCTCCTTTCTTGCTGAGAGTAACAGTCAATAAGTTTAGCTGTGATAATCCTAGGCAAGTGCGTGATCTTGGGAAGATGGCATCTGTCCATGGTCTGCCTGTTGGAGGACTGTCCTATGCAGTACCTCCTGGTCACACTACAGCCCACATGGTCATTCTACTCATTCATTTAATACTTCCTTCCAGAATTGTTGCAGTATGCTTCCTGTGTGTTGGGGGGATAGGATAGCAATGCCAATAAAGACAAGTTTACCTTGTCTCAGCCAGATACATAAATCCTTTCAAAACTGATCTCCTTAATATCTCTTTGCAAAATTTAAGTTCAATTATTTATATTCCATATTAAGAAACAATAATCTGGCAGGCACACTGAAGCAGGCGATGCTCCAAGATCACCCAGTGGGGAGGCCCAGCCCAATCAGGGTGAAGCAGGTAGTGCTCTGAGACCTCCTGGTGTGGGGGGGTGCCCTGGCCCAGGCAGGCCTGTATATGCAGTCTGAACAAAGCAGTGCTCTGATGTCACACTGCAGAGAGGCCCATTCCTACAGGTCCATGCAGCTAGCCCTGAGGAACTGCTAGACTCACATCAAGGGGTGCAAGCTTCAAGCCAGCCAGATTGTTACCTCTTCTGGACCTCTGGAGAAGCTCCTGACTAGAAGGGCAAGAACTGGGTGATCACTCCAATACAAAACCCGAAAATAAAAACCCGAAGCCTATACCACCCAGCATTTCATAACTAATAAGAAGACAACAAAGGCATCTGAAGAAAACAAGCAAAGTCAGCCTTCAACTCAAGGAATAAACACTTGAGTTTCATAACAGAATACAAACAATGAAACAAATCCACCTGCCATAGCACAGCTGGCAAAGGGGAGGGCAAGTAACGTGGGAAAAACAAGTAATGAATCCAGACCAAATTATACCAGACCTATAGAAGAAACCTATGATGAGGACTCCCTGGAGGTAATCCATGGCACAGATCTTAAAAGCACTATCATAGACATACTCAGAGAAATCAAGGAATATAACCAACACTCAGAAAAACAAATCAAAGATGTAGAAGTAGAGAATGACAAACTCTGAAAGGAAGTGGAAATACTGAAAAAAATCTCAGGCTGAAATGAAAAAGTAAACTGAATATTCTTTCAGTCAACAGGAAAGGATGAGAGAAAGCCTCAGGAACAGAATGGATGAAACAGAAAATAAAATATTAAGAGTAGATGATAACATGGAAGAACTGGAGTGTTCAAGCAAAGATTTGAAAAATTAATAAAAAAAAACACAAAAGAGTGAAACAATCAGAAAATATGGGACATCAGGAAAAGAATAAACCTGTGGATCATAGTAATAGAGGAGGGAGAAGGATCCCAGGATAATGGTATTGACCAGATCTTCAACAGAATTATACAAGAAAATTTCCTCAAATTGAAAAAGACATACCCATACAAGAAGAACATAAAACACCAACTAGACAAGGCGAGAAAAGATATTTCCCACACTATATCATAGCAAAAATACTAGTCAAAACAGAGATAAAATATTGAAAATCCTAAGAGAAAAACAACAAGTTACATATAAAGGGAAACCCATCGGAATTACAGCTGACCTTTCAATGTAAATGATGAAAGCCAGAAGAGCCTGGACTAAAATTTTCCCAATACCAAATGACTATAGATACCAACCAAGGTTACTCTAGTCAGCAAAGATGACAATTTTAGATGAAAGAAAAAGAAAAATCTTTCATGACATAAACAAGATGAAAGGATACATGTCTAGAAAACCAAGTCTTCAGAAAATACTCAAAGGAATCCAAAGGACAGAGGAAAAGAGCAACTATACCCAAGCCATAAGAGAGAGTAATTAATGAAGTTATTACTGCAGAAATACAAACCTAGACCAAAAATGCAAGCAGAAAATAAATTGAAGGGAAGCAATATACATCTCTCAATATTAACCTTAAATATTAATGGTCTGAACTTCCCAATCAAATGACACAGACTGGGTGAATGGATTTTGAAATTGAACCCAACTTTCTTTTGTCTACAAGAAACTCATCTCAACTTCAAGGACAGGTACTCTCTTAAGGTGAAAGGATGGAAAAATATTCCAAGCAAATGCTACCAAAAAGCAAGCAGCAGTTGTTATTTTAATATCAGAAAAAAAAAAACACTTCAAAGTAAAACTAATTAGAAGAGATGAAGAAGGTCATTGCATCTTATCAAAGGAGCAATTAACAATGAAGAATTTCAAATTCATAAATATATACAAACAAAATCTGGTGCACTGACGTTCATTAATACAATTCTGTAGGATTTCAAGAAATAGATTATTCCCAGAACACTAATAGTAGGAGACATAAATACCCCACTGAGCCCATTGGACAAGTCAATTGGACAAAGAATAAACAGAGAGACATCTGTACTTAATGACACACTACACCAAATGGAGCTAACAGACATGTACAAATATTCTACCCAAACACCAAAGAATATACCTTGTACTCAGCACCCCATGGAACATTCTCCAAAATCCACCATATACTGGGACACAGAGCAAACCTCAGCAAATACAAAAAAATGAAATAATTCCATGCATTCTAACAGACTACAGTGTAATAAAGCTTGATATCAACACCAGAAAGAGGCCTACTATCTACAGAAACTCATGGAGACTAAAAAACACACTCCTGAACAATGAAAGGGTAAAAGGAGAAATAAAGAAAGAAAGAAAAGTATTCCTGGCACTAAATGAAAAGGATGACGGACAACACGGCAAAACCAATGGACAGTTTAAAAGCAGTCCTAAGAGGGAAATTTATAGCCCTAAGAGCCTACTTTAAGAAAACAGAAAGAGTAAAAATAGGGCTGGAGAGATGGCCTAGCGGTTAAGAGCGCCGACCGCTCTTGCAGAGGACCCGGGTTCGATCCCCAGCACCCACATGGCGGCCGAGAGCCGTCTGAAACTCCAATTCCAGGAGAACTCCAGTTCCAGGGGAGTCCGACGCCCTCTTCTGACCTCCGCGGCGTTGCACGTCATGGGTGCACAGACTTGCATGCAGACAATACATTCATACACATACGGAAATAAATAAAATTAAAAAAAAATGTTTACTCTTCCAGTAATAGCACAATATTTTGTAGATTAAGGATTGTGTTTCTCTTTTCAAATTGTTTACTCATAGATTAAGTTAGTTTTGTACCAGTTCTATGAACTCCAGTTAACCAAGACTACGAGTCTCCTAGAATTAAAAGCCCCTTTAAAACCAGAGGTAAAGGATCAGTGACAATTTTCAAACCAAATTACATCACAATGCACAAAGCTACTCACTACTTTACAGATTCCAAGGAGGAGAAACAGGTTCCTGTCATATGAGAGAGACAATGAACTAAATAACTAAGTAACTAAGTAACTAACTAAGTAACTAACTAACTAACTAACTAACTATATAGACATATCATATTTTCTTTGTTTAGTAATCTATTGATGAATATAGTTTGTTTGTACACCTTGACCTTGGCTACTATGAATAGTTTACCATGAACATGTAAGAACAATATATCTCTGGGGTATCGATGCCATTTTCTTTGTATATATACCCAGTTGTACAAATGCTAAATCATATAGTAATTCTACATTAATTTTTTTGAAAAAATCCATACTGTTTTCTATAGTGGTTGTAGTAATTTACATTTCTATCAACTATGTACAATTACATCCTTACCAGACTTTATTGTTTATGTTTTTATAATAGCTATTCTGACGAATAGAATGTTTCATTGGGATACTGACTAGCATCGCAGAATTAGTGATGTTGAACACTTTTTCATATACCCGTTAGACATTTATATGCCTTTTTAATTTTTTAATGATGTATGTGTAGTGCCTGTATGCACATGTTGGTGTATGTGTGTGTGTGGATGTTGATGCACATGTGTGTAGAGCCCCGAGGTAGATTTCAAGTGTTTTCCTCAATTGCTCNAAAAAAAAAAAAAAAAAAAAAAAAACCCCACACATGTTATCTCAATTGATGAGGAAAAACCTTGAACAAATTCAACACGCCTTCATGTTTAAAGTCCTAGAGGGAAGTGGACTGGAGGAACATTCGTCAGCCTAATTAAAGCCATATACTAACATTATTCTAAACGGGGAAAAATTGGAAGCATTCCCCTTAAAGTCAGGAAGCTGGCAAGGCTGCCCCTATCCCAAATCTGTAGTCAATCCCCCAGGCCTGCTGGGGAATTTTGTGATCTGACCATGAATAAAAGGGGGTGAGAGGCACGGAGTCAAAAGGCAGACCCTGGGAATCAGGTGAACACAGGCAGAAGGTGAGCTGCTGCGGACTTCTTTATTGGGAACAAGGCTAAGGTTTACATACTGTTTGCATTTCGCTCTCTTCTTAGTGCAGTCATCATGTTGCCTTGTGATTGGCCCAGGTCTGGGACTCAGTTGTTGCTATGGTCACCTGCCTAGTGCAGGTTAGGTTAATGAGGGACAAACTCTATGCAGGTGCACTGCATGATTATCAGCGTACAGGCTACTACATTTCTACCCTTTGTATTGAATTTTGAGTGAGGAGCCGTCCAAGTGGGAATTCAGGTGCCATGCCTGAACCTTGTTGGCCCCACCTCTGGCATTCTGACATTTTGACTGTGTCTGCCTTAGGTTGCCCTGGTTTTGTAGAGTCTTACCAGTCTTTGACTAACCAGCCACTGAGGGAAGAGGCTAGGAGTGGTACCAAGGAGGGGAGAGACAAGCTCATTCCCATGAATTGTGGATGGATGAGAGCCAGATGCAAATCACGTCATTGGGAGGGGTGCATGCAGAGACCCTATTGACCATTGCTGAGAGGACCTGAGCCATTGTTTTGTTGACCTGGCGTTGGCTGCAGGCCAAGTGAAACAGACACCTGAAGAGAAAAAGGCAGAGAAGGGCCAGGAGGCAGAGGACGCCCAGGGGACCAATGCAGCAGGATCCAAAATGGACTTTAGCTTAAACCACACCTGAGATATTAAGCTAGTGTTGAAGCCTATGACCTTGGGGCATGTAGAGTTAAGG
Organism: Rhizomys pruinosus; assembly: GCA_009823505.1. Lineage (NCBI taxonomy): Eukaryota > Metazoa > Chordata > Mammalia > Rodentia > Spalacidae > Rhizomys > Rhizomys pruinosus. The sequence continues at coordinate 567,120 of VZQC01002081.1, read as the reverse complement.
GAGACAATTTGAGAACCAAGGGTCAAGGTGTAGTTAATAAACTGTTGCCACCAGGGGCCTTTAACAATGTCATCAAGTTAACAATGTCTATGTGTAATATTGAGGCCTTGGTAGGGGGTCAGGCAGAATGAGGAAAACCTGGGGTTCCAACTCATTTCTCCCTCTCATTAGGTAGCCTTCAAATTCTTGAAGAAAATTCGCAAGAGTCAACCACAGTTGGTGTTTCCAAGATGGAATGATCTCTACTAAGGGGGTTGTATTGGGTCCTTAGCACCATGATTTTAATGGAATTTACCTATTGGTCAATAAATCTGACAAGTGAGTTAAGGATGCATGAGCCATGAGTAAGAGCAATCAGGATAAATCCACTGGCAGATCCAGGAAGTCCTCAGCTCTCAGCTGAGAAAGAAAATGGCTCTTTTGGGGGGTCTTGACCCTAAACTGCATAGCCAATTTTTAGCCCCTACTTTTATCTCATTACCCTCTGAGGAGTTTACCCCAATTGCCAAGAGGGAATCAGGGCACTGACCACACTGACTTCTTCCATGCTGAAAACAGGCATAGGTGGTGGTGACTGGGGTATACCTGCTCTGTGGATCTATCTAAGACTCCCAAAGTATAGTTACAGAGAGAACAAAATTCTTGACTAGTGCCTGTGAAGGCGAGAGTAGCTAGGTACATTTTCTAGGCAGAGAACCAAGAGTGGAACAGGGTGAATTAAATATCCAACTTAAAAGTTCATTAGACTTTCTCAACGAGGGGTTCTGAAGCATCCATTATTGGGTTTCTCCTTTTGTTCATTTGTTCATGATGTCTGTACTCAGCATCTGCTTTCCAGGAAATTTTGATAGTCACAGTGTGAGTTTTCCCTTAGGTAGTTGCTTAAATAGAGAGAAGAAACTTTATTATTTGGTAACAACAGGTCTCATATGACTTTAAATGACCTAAAATCTAGTGTTTGAAGGCACAATTTCTTAGACTTTAAAAGAAATAATATAATGATTACTTATCTTTTGGTTATACTTTTCCTTTGGGTATTTAAGTCCATACTTAAGCCCAGATTAACCAACTTTTTATTTCAGCCAAATTGGTATGGGCATTATGTATGGTGGTTATCCATCCAGAAAGGCTGAGTTACATCAATGTAATACTTTTAATTACTGTATAATATTTTAGATAAGGGTTGGACAAAAGTTGGGTCAGCAGTGTATAATACTGACTGGAGGAGGGACTTACCACCATAAGTTAAGCAAGCATAACCAACAAGATCGAATTAAACAATTTCAGGCTTATCTTAAATGTAAAATGTTCACTACAATTACTACAAATGGAAACATTCTTTTTCTTTTTCAAACCCCTCATCCTGATTTATATAGTTTTCCCAGAAAGACAGGAGTTGTATGACATACCGGAAGACAGGAAATAAACTGATAAGGATTACCAAGCTCTTCCAAACTGTTTCCTCCTGGACTGCATGCACATGGTTCAGGGAGATAGAATCTAGCTTTTTGAGCTAAATTATCTGGTTAGGTCAAAGGAAATATCAAAAGCAACTCTTGCAAGAAACATAAATTATATTTTCAGTAGCCATAGGTAACCCACTATTTGTGTCCTTTTAATCCAAACCCGCAGGTTTAAGCCAGGAGTGGACTGAAAATTAACTCTGTATATTCACAATCCTATTCAGGCCACTAGTAAACTAGCTTGAGTGTTTATACAAATTTAATTTAACACAGGTATCTTATTTTACGGTACCTTGAAGTGCCATGTGATATGCATATAAAGGTTGGACAAAAACTGAACACTCTTAAACAAACCTTGACTGTATATACATTTCTATTCTTAAACTAGTTGAATGAACCTTAGAATATTAAGCTTATTTATATAGTGTCCTTTTTATCTGTCATAACAAACTTCCTCAGACTTTTATCTCTTGCAAAAACTTTCACATCATCTTCACGTAAATCCCTACTAAAAATACCTTTTTAACATTTTTTACTTTTTTATATCATTTTTAATACCATGAGACATAACATTAAATAAACAGATTAACCCTTAATTTTGCAGACTTACTAAGTAATTAATATTTTTTCCCACATAATAAGATGGGACAGCTATCTCAAATACACTAGTATAAACTGTGAGATGTTCATGCCAGCTTGGGGGGCAGGTTTTGAATGACCAATTTTCTTTGAGTGCTTAGAGGTGTTTTACCGAGGCTGGCAAATGTCCCCACATGTGTAACTTGAAGAAATAAATTGTACCCTAGAACATTCCTTAAAATGAATTTATATTTGTAACAACCAAGGACTATAGTGTAATTTAACAGTTTTAGCTCGCATGATATTTTACTTGTGAATCAACTTGATATCAAGTAAATCATTAGGATTACATGTGATCCTATTCATTTAAACAGCTCCATAAACAAATATCATGTTATCAACACCTTGATGAAAACTCTAAATCAGAGATGAAAACTTAACTCAGAGTAAAATATGACTCTTAAGTTTATAACAGTCAACATAACATTTTTTTTAATTTTTTATTTATTTCTGTATGTATATGAATGTATTGTCTGCATGCAAGTTTGTGCACCCATGACGTGCAAACCCGTGGAGGTCAGAAGAGGGTGTTGGATTCCCCTGGAACTGGAGTTCTCCTGGAATTGGAGTTTCGGACGGTTCTCGGCCGCCATGTGGGTGCTGGGGATCGAACCCAGGTCCTCTGCAAGAGCGGTCGGCACTCTTAACTGCTAGGCCATCTCTCCAGCCCCTCAACATAACATTTTTAAACTTCACAGTTTATACAGTTGTCTAGCTGTGAAGTAAATTTCCCTATTTTTAATTTAGGATTAATTGGATTCTTGGGTCAGTTATTTGTTATTTGTTTCTGACTCAGAAATTCTACAGTAATGATATCTATGTTTTTAAAACCATCTGGGTAGATTTTTTTTTTAATTTTTAATTTTATTTATTTTTGTATGTGTATGAATGTACTGTCTGCATGCAGGTGTGTGTGCCCGTGTTGTGCAATGCCGCGGAGGTCAGAAGAGGGTGTCGGATTCCCCTGGAACTGGAGTTCTCCTGGAATTGGAGTTTCAGATGGCTCTCGGCCACCATGTGGGTGCTGGAGATTGAACCCAGGTCATCTGTAAGAGCGGTTGGCGCTCTTAACTGCTAGGCCATCTCTTCAGCTCTGCATCTGGGTAGGTTTTTGTAAACACGTTTTAACCAAGGTGCTGCTCATGAAGCAGACTGCTTCTCACAGCTACTGACAGGCACCCTACTGGGTCATTAAAGACAAAGGAGGTCACCTTCCCAGATGAGCCTGCTGGAGTCTGGATCCAGAGTCTAGTGTGGGGCCCTCAAACCCCTACTGTATGGCCTGTCACAGCCATTGGTCTCTGATTTGTACAGCTTGACAAGATAGCTCTGTATTAGACAAAAAGCATTAGGAAAATCACCTAGAAATCTGGGAATAGATGTATGTCTTCTGGAGAGATGTCTCTAACCCCCAAAACTGGATTGTTTCTTGCCTTGTCTGTCCCCCTTCTAAGTAAATCAATGATCAACTAAGTAGCTTCAAAGTACAAATATTCATCAGAAGTCTAAAATTGAGTTTTGGGCAGCACTGGTTCTGGTGAACCTCTGGGAGAATCCAGCTCTCTGCTGGCAGTGCCTGGTCTACTCAGCTTGTAGCTGTGCCACTGCACTGCCTAGCTCCAGCTTCACAGAGATCTCTGTATTTCTGTGGGTTTAGAGTCCATTCTCATCTTAACAATTACTCTAGTTACAATGGAAGCTGGGACACACTCTGAGGCTGTAAGTGGTAACTAGAGCAGTCAGGGTGCTGTTCAAATGTAGTACATATCCCTAGCTGGGTTTCCAACTTAATAAGAGATGGAAAATGAGATGGGCTAAATAAACTCCACTTTTAAATCTTGGCGGTGCTGGGATTGAGGGCATGCTAGGATTAAAGGTGTGGCCCACCACACATGGCTGAGGATCTGCAGTGGCCAGACCAGCAGGATACCAGTTCAAACCCAGGGAGGCATGTTTGCTTCCTATGAGGAGGAAGGGGGTGGGGGTAACAGATAGGAAAAACAATAAAGCCCATTAGCTATCCCAGGCTGCCCTCTCCCATCCCTGGAGTCAAGAATCAGTGCTGGCCCAGGCCATTCTGGTATCAGTTCTCCACCCAAGCCAGACCAAGATATACACATACCTGTGTCTCCTGAGTGCTGGGAGAGAGTTTGCAAAGACATTTTTAGGGTACCCAGGTTATACCATTAAAATATTTATATTTCTGATTAGCCATGTCAGAATAAGATTTTACTAAGTATGAGGGCTTAAGGCACTTACACCCTCCAAGTAGATTCTTGCCCTTAAGCTGAACTGAGGTTCTATAGTTTAAAAGACTCAAACACACATTCAAAATATCAGGAGCCTCGGGCTCATCTTAAAGTGATCACAATAATTTTATATTAATAATTTTATATAATGCCTTCATCCAATAGAGGCTAAAAGCATGGAGTGAAGTACATTTTTCATGAATTTCATTCACCCAGTTCTCTGAGACCAACGCTTCCTCAACACAAACACACAGCACACAGGAGGGACTGCCATCCAGATCAGCAAGGAGGGCATAGACCAAGAGAGGTACCTTTTCCTCCCATGAGGAAAAAAGGAGGGAGGGAAACAGGCTCAAAAATTCTTGCAGAAACATAACAGAGCCCGAAAGCTGATCTAGGTTACTCTCCCTCACCCCTTAGAGGCAAGAGCCTATAATGCACCCCTGGAAGCCATGCAGTATCCCAACTGATCCAGGTACCAGACCCCAAAATTGGTCTCTAGCAGAGACCAAAAGGTTGCCATGTGGGTACTCCAGAGAGCTCAGGAATTCTCCAAGCTCTAAAGACCTCCTCCCAAGCCAGACCAGGATTCCTGCCTAACTGCTGATGCAAATTTTACCACCTAGTAAGAGGCAGTTTATCTTTGTTCCTTTGAGATAGTGTTTCCATGTAGCAGCTGGGTGGAAACTCACCAAAGAAGACCAGATGGGCTGACCTTGAGCTCAGAAAGAACTGCTTGCATCAACCTCCCAAGGACTGGGTTTAAAGGTGTATGCCATCACACCCAGTCCAAGAATTCATTCCAGTCCCAAGGGCTAGTTAATATTCTAAATCAGGGGTACATCCACCCAGAGAATCTGGCCTGCAGAGGTCTCAGAAAAGTAGATAATTCCAAAGCAAGCAAGTTACCTCACACAATCCTTTTGAAAGCAGACACAAACCAAAATGTCGTCTTAGAAAATAGGATCCTTAAAAAGTCAACTCAGAGGCTAATTCCCGTAAAAATTACCACCTTTTGTGAAGCATTTGATAGACTCAGAGACAATAAATTTAGAGATGTCTACAGTATCCAAATTTTAGGCCTTTAAATACATTTTTAAATATCAAATTTTAAAGTTTGCACATGCATATTGAGTCTGGCATGCCAAAACAAATGATTCTGTGTCCATAAAGTATTGAAAATTGAAGTGGCCACCATGTTTGACAGAACCAACATGAGACAATTATAATGAGTGAATTACAGACACTCTCAAAAACTTAGACACATGCTTAGACACACAGAAGAACAGTTACCATAAACATAAGACATAGTCAGACACAAAGAGAGGAAATGCTGCACGCACTGATCCAAAGCCCTCTTCATCCCTGAACCAAAAATCCAGACCCCTTGCCCAGATTCCAAATCACCGAGGCAAACCCCATGTTTGCACTCTACTAGTGGAGAGTTGAGGTGTCCCCTATCTCTGTGCTTGAGGAGGAATACTGTGTCCAGTTTCTCCTAAGTGCCCCAGACAAGAAGCTTGAGTTTAAACAAAACCAAAATGAAAGTAAAAAGAAAAAAAAAAAAAAAGAACTGAGCTCTTTCTTAACTAAAAGACACGGCTGGTTGAATGAGATGTCTTTAGTCCTTCGGGTGGGAGAGAGATTCCTGGGCATCCTTCCAGTGGAAGAGAGCTTCCTGGGCCCCCCTCCAAGGGTATATTGGCAGAGGACAAATGAGGATCCCTAGCAGGGGCAGCTAAAAGGAGTTTGGGGGGTTGTGATGGGGGGAACCTTTCTTGTCTGGGTGAAAGTTGGAGACACAGGGCAGGGCCAACTTCTCTGTGTTCTTATGGCAGGCTCAGTTATGCTCATGGAGAACATCCTCTCCCGAGGAGCCCTTAAGGCTCCCAATTATGGCAAAGAGGGGCAATGCAAATGGCCTCCTTGCAAATGAATCCAAGTCTTGGGATTTCACTTTAAGGCCACTGGTCTGGAGAAGAGACTTTAGGGCAGCCATCTGTGGCTCCTGAATGTGGGGCAGAATATTATCTATGAGGGCAGGAAATGGTAAGGGAGGAGAGGGATGTGTGGGGGCATGGGGGCCAGTCACTCACTCTAGTGCACTGATGGAAGAACAAAGAACTACAAAAATAAATTAAAAAATCAAAGAAAAAGAAAAAAAGAACACGAAAGGGGGCCTATTCACAGATCAAGGAAGGGGGTGCCTCACCAGCATTGGGGAATCAAAAAACCACGTTGGGCAGCAGATGTAATCAATGTCCCAGGCCTGCTGAGGAATTTCGTCGTTCAACCATGAATGAAAGGGGGAGAGAGGCACAGAGTCAAGATGCAGACCCTGGGACTTGGGTGAATGCAGGCAGAAGGTGAGATGCAGCAGACTTGTTTATCGGGGGCAAGGTTAGGGTTTATGTACTGTTCACATTCTGCTTTCCTCTTAGTGCAGTCATTGTGTTGCCTTGTGATTGGCCCAGGTTTGTGACGCAGTTCATGCTATGGTCACCTGCTTAGGGCAGGTTAGGTTAATGAGGGATAAGCTCTGCACAGGCGCATTTCATAGTTATGAGCATACAGGATACCACACAACTCCTTTTCAGTATAGTGTTTGAAACACTCACTAGAGCAATAAGAAAAGAAAAAAAAAGGAAATTAAAGGTGTACTAATTGGAAAAGAGAAAGTCAAACTATCCCTTTTTGCAGATGACATGATAGTTCACATCAGGGTCGCCAAGAACTCCAACAAAAAGCTCATAGAAATGATTAACAGTTTCAGTAAAGTGGCTGGATACAAAATTAATCTAGAAAAATCAGTAGCCTGTCTTTATCTCAATAACAACGAATTGGAGAAGGAATACAAGGAGAATTTCCCATCCACAATAGCCTCCAAAAATATATCTAGAATCAAAACTCACCAAAGACACTAAAAATCTCTACAAGGAAAATTTTAAAACCCCCAAAGAATGAGCTTGAAGAAGACACAAGATGGAAGGAGCTCCCATGGTCATGGATTGGAAAAGTTAATATAGTAAAAATGACTATCCTGCCCAAAGTAATATACAGATTCCATGCTGTCCCAATTAAAATCCCCATGAACTTCTTCACAGACCTAGAAAAAACCCTAAAGTTTATAGTTAAAAACAAAAGATTTTGGATAGCCAAAGCAACCCTGAGCAAAAAGTGCAATGCAGGGAGGATTACTATACCAGCCTTCAAACTATATTACAGTGCTATAGTCATAAAAACTGCCTGGTATTGGCACAAAAACAGATCAGTAGATCAATGGAACAAAAGTGAAGATCCAAACTTGAGCACATGCAATTTCAGCCACCTCATATTTGACAAAGGGGCCAAGAAGACTCAATGGAGGAAAGACAGCACCTTCAGCAAATGATGTTGGCAAAACTGGATCACCACTTGTAGAAGAATAAAATTATACCCATACCTGTCACTCTGTACAAAAATCAACTCCGAATGGATCAAGGATCTCAGTGTGTGTGATGGATAGCCTTAGTGTCAACTTGACACACCTGGTTTGGGAAATTTGCTCCATCGGACTGGCTTGGGGCCACATCTGTGGACTATTGTCTTGATTTTTGAGTTATGTGGGATGGCCTAGTCCACTGTGGGTGGTTCCACCCCAAGCATGTTGTTGTATAACAAGGCAGGCTGTGTATGGGCCAGGAAAGCAAACCAGTAAGCAGCATTCCTCCATGGTTTGTCGTTCAGCTCCTGCCTCCAGGTTCTTGACCTGAGTTCCTATGTTGGGCTCCCTCAGTGATGAACAGATGTGAGTCAAATAAACCCTTCCTCTCCAAGTTGGAATTGGTCATTGTGTTTTGTCACAGCAATGGAAAATTGAATTAGAACTGTAATTGTTACCAGAGAGTGTGCTGTTGGTTGTGAAGAACCTGACCATGTGAGTGTTTGGAGAAATGTGGTACTTTGGGCTAGAAAAGCTGTTGACTGTTGTAAGGAGATCTTAATGGGCCATTCAAGTAGAAGCCTGGAAGAAAGCAGTGCTGAGAAAAAAATGTAGTTCCAGAGGAAAATAAGGACTTAAACATCAACTGGGATATTTTGTCAAAGAGTCTGGCTGGAGTTTGCCTACAGTCCAAATGCTTGCCTGAGGCTAAGTTGAAAAGCAATTGACTAATTTCTTTGGGGGAGGATATTTCAAGACAGTCTAATGTAGAAATGATGGTGTGGCTAGTAATGGTTAATATTATACAGATCTATGGTGAAAAAGAGCAAATGGTGCAGAAACAAATGCAGAATGTACATTTTGGATTGGAAAAGTGCACTAGGAAAATTGATATGGAGCCAAGACGTGCTGAAAGAAAGGATCCCTTTGACAAGGAGATTAAAGAGATAAGGAGAGGCCTAGAGATTTACAAGTAAACAATTGAAAGAGTGAGATTAAAGTGATTAAGGAGATGCCTCAAGATTTATAAGTAAACTATTGGAAGAGTGCCTTCAGGGCAAGACCGCAACCAGCTACACCTCCAGCTTTTGAAAGGAAAGTATTGAGCTGGTTTTCTACTCCAACAAGTCGAGGGCAGAGAAAAGCTGTGAATGTGGTTAAAGGATACCAGGGCCCTTCCCAAACTCGCAGCCAATCTCAGCAGTTTCATTCAAGTGGTGCTGGCTTTAGAGGTATAAAGGATGCAAGTTCTTCCTCCAATGTTTCAGAGAGCTGCTGAGGCCAGGTAGAGTGCAGCAGGGGCATGTTTGCATAAAGAAGGCCCTGATAGGCCATTGTGTTAATCTGTGAAGGTGAAGCCTGGTTGGCAGTGGAGATGCCAAGAAGACATTCGAGATGCCAGAGTTGTGAGATGTTTGCCAAAGAGAGATGCATACAGGGAGTGGTTCCAGCCTAAGAAAGAGATGTATGCTGCCCCAGACCTGGAGGAAGTATGTCACTGGGGGCAGGCTTGAAGAATTCAACAAGCCTTGCCAGTCTCCAGCTTCTCTTTATGTTTCCTCTGCTCACTGGACAATGTGAACCTTGGCTCTTTATTCTAGCTCCTGCCACCATGTCTCCCAGCCACAATGGACTCTAATTTCCTGGAACTGTCAATCATAAGCTCAAATAAACTCTTCCTTTTATAAGTTCCTTTTGTCATGGTGGTTTTATCATAGCAACAGAAAAGTGACTAATAATATATGAAACCCAAAATTCTGAAAATGACAGAAGAAAACATTGGCAGGAACCTACAAGACATAGGTGTAGGAAAAGACTTTGCACATCAGACAGCAGCTGTGCAGGAAATAAGGTCAGCAATTGACAAGTGGGACCTTATTAAGCCCAAAATCTTCTGTATAGAGAAGGAAACAATCAAAGAAGTGAAAAAAAGACTGAGAAAAGGACGAATGATATAAATGTCAGAATGCATGAGCTCTGGGAGAGTGGGGGCAAGGGAGGGGGAATGGGCCTAAAGTTTATTAAGAAATGTATGAAATAAAAAAAAAAGAAATGTATGAAATGCACAACACTTCAATAAAAAAATAGCAAAAAAGTAAAGAGAAAACCCACAGAGTGGGAAGAAACCTTCACCAGTGATGCATCTGTCAGAGCATTAACATCCAGAGAATATAAACTCATAAAACAAAAGACCAGAGCCAGGCGTGATGGCCCACACCTTTAATCCTAGCACTTGGGAGGCAGAGGCAGGCAGATCTTTGTGAGTTCAAGGCCAGCCTGGTCTATGGAGTGAGTTCCAGGACAGCTGGGGCTAAAGGGAGACCCTGTCTTGAAAAGACCAAAAAAGTAAAAAATAAAAAAGAACAACAAAGGACCAAGAAAACAAGTGCCCCACTCAAAAGATGCAGTAATGTGCTGAACAGACCTCAAAAATGAAGAAGTCAAGATGGCTGAGAAACACCTTTAAAATGCTCAATGTCACTAATAGTTAAGGAAAGGCAAATTATAACCATTTTAAGATTTCATCTTACTCTGGTAAGAATGGCTATGATCAAGAAAACAAAGGATACCAAATTCTGCAGGGATTGTAGGGAAAGGGGAACACTCAGCCACTGCTGGTGGGAATGCATACTCATTCATCCATGTGGGAAAATCCAGTTTAAGTTAAGTATGAATGAGCTAGTGTTCCAACCAGTGCCCCTCAGAGGCACAATTAGGAGTCATGGGAGGTGGAGTTAAAACCTGTCCATTCTGAATAAAGTCTTTCTCTGTATTTGGATACTTTACCATGCATCTGTGTGTTATGCTTTCCAGTGCCTGCATTCTACATCTCTCACTGTGGGAGTAAGTGGGATGAGCCACTCAACCCCTATGGAAAGCAATGTGGAGAACTCTTATAAGATTCAAAATGAGCCTACCACCTGACCTAGTCATACCATTCCTTGGTATATATCCACAAGATTTAGCCTATCACAAAGATACATGCACATCCATGTTTATTGCAGTTCTCTTCACAATAGTGAAGAGCTGGAAGCAACCCAAGCTTCCCTCAACTGATGAGTGTATAAAGAAAATGTACTACACAATGGAATTCTATTCAGTAGTAAAGAAAAATGACATCATAAACTTTGCAGGTAAATGGATGGAGCTCAAAGCCATTATGCTAAGTGAAGTAACAGTCCCAGAAAAACAAATGATATATGGTGTTCCTCATTTATGGATCCCATCACCAAATATCTATATGTAAGGGAAACTGAGTAATTCTTTTTTCTTTCTTTATTTTTTAGTAAATATAATAGTGGTATGAAGGTAAAGAAAAAATGCTATTAAACTCTACTGTTAAAATGTGAATCACTAAACATGTTTTGAAATTATCCTGTATTTTATTTTCAGACATTGTAATTTTGGTATATTTACAGCAACATATATAATATATTATATATATATATATATATATATATTGGAGTGATACAAATTGGAAAGAACAGCAATAACAGAAAAAGACTGAGTCAAAGAATTGACTGAAACATTAAACTTCTGCCCAAAGTAGTAAACTTCTGCACTGAAAAATTTGAAAAAGATTAAGAACGAGATGCAAGACTGTTAGGAACAGATCATAAAGAGTTAATCAGAAGGAGTTATCTGTAGAAATAAGTTATCTAAAGCAAGCCTGGTTTCCATGACTCTCTCTATACACACCTTAACTGTAATAGCACATTTCCTGCTACTCTGCCCCTGACTCCTAGTTCCCAGAGCTGTTTCAGCTCAAGATGAACTTTCCCAGTCCTGATGGCTGCATTCTAGTCCTAAGGGGTGCATCTCACTCCCCCAAGATGCTTCACGCTACAAACCACAACCAATCAGCTTAAAGGTTGCCACTGCTTGCTTTGTGTATCCCAAGAAACTAGAAGATCCCCCTAGTTTGTGGTTTTTATTTTCTCTTTATAAACTCCCTGTAGCAGACAGTCAGGGTTGCACTCTTCCTTGCATGGGTTGAGTAGCATCTGTGGTGTACCAACTCTCATTTGGCTTCTTGGTGCACCAGTTTTCTCAATTGACCCCATGGTGTACAAGCAAATTAAATAAATTTTGTTTCAAAGACTGAATCCTGGGCTTGAGAGTTTTTCTGTGCGATTTTTGAGCCAAACATTTGGGACCTCTTCCAGCATTTCACAAACTTCTAAGCCTAGCTTATTTCCTGTCCTGGGTGCCAGCTGGCCATCTCACCCCCATGGTAAGATTTGCCTTCTGTCCAGGCTCTGATTGTGATCACATTGGTTTATATTTTGCTTCTGGTTAGTCTAGACTTCTGGGTGACTCATGTGGAGGAACCAGACACGATATTGCTCCCTGAGTCTGGAGTCCAGAGTATAGCCTGCATCTCCACTAGTGGATGGCTTGAATCCATCCTTTTGGATCTGGGAGAAGTCACTTGCTCATGTGAGTTTCTGCTGCATGGCACTGTGTTCTGTGTGACTTGGTGCTTCCTGTCCTCCATCCAGTGTTTCTGTCTGCCACTGGCTGGCCAGGTGAAGGCTTTTTTAAAACTAGCTTCACTTATCCTTTAATCTTTAGTAGCCCAGGGCATCTGGACCAGGCCCTCTACATTGTAGCCTGGCAGACACACCTTTTGTGCCCTCTGCCATACCTGAAACACCTTCATCCTCCCTCCCCTGACCCTTCTTTCACACCCCTTCCTCCACCCTGTATGGACACACACACACACACACACACACACACACACACACACACGGTTCATGGTGTGAGCTCTAAGCAGCCAGAGCTGCCACTGCTCCATTCTCCCAGAAATACAAGATCCATCATGGTATGATGCCAGTCAGCTGACCCCCTCCCCATTAACAGGATTGTTGGTTTACATGGAACAAGCATTTAGTGAAATCATCCCAGCATTTGGGGGCTTTAAGTACAACAATGATTTAATGGAGGTAACTAAAAATGTCTTAAACTCTAAAGGATCTTATGTAAATGTGATAATGAAAATTAATGGTTCCACAGCCCTGCATAGCCAAGGACAACTTGAGATTAAGGTATGCAGCAGATCAGGGAACTGAGAAATTTCTGTACTTTGACATCAAGTTATTCTGGATATTGACACTTAGCTATGATATTTCAGAAAAAAATAAAGGGGATCTCTCATTGTCCAGATTTAAAGCATACAATTAAGTGATGTGTCTGTCCAAGCTGTCTGTGTGTTAACCATTCTCCCATGTGTCTGAGATTCATGTCATGTTGTTCTTCTGTGTTGGTTTCTGTTAAAAGTGGCCACTTCAAAGTTTGTTCATTCTATATTGTGAAGAAAGAAATTAAGTTTACTTTTGGCATGCCTCTTAAACTTTTTCAAAGGCCTAATTTGAACCCAAGTTCCTACACTTGTTACCTAAAGATTTAATTTGTTATCTGTTAGACTGAATTCAATCTCCAAATTAAACTTTTTGAAAGTGACATTGTCTGTTTTCAGTTAGTCTAACTTCAGTTTCCTTTCAAGTTGTTTTCCAGACCTCTGAAGACCTGATTATTGACCCTTAAAGGTTCACTAATAGATTTTTTTTCTCTTTTCTTCTTTTTTTATTGATGCTTTGTGTATTTCATACATCATTTTCCAATTCAGTTCAGGCATATATCCCCTTCCCTTTCCCCCACCCCACCCCTACCCATCAAAGATCATGCATTCTGCCATAAGTTTTCTGCATCTTTCTCTGCTTTTTTGTTTTGTTTGGTTTTCATTTTTTTTAACAATAAGTGATAATTTGTGAGTACAAGCATCCTTCATGTAAAACCAATTTGCAAGCAGTTGTGCCCAAACCCACACAGCTCATGGGTCCCACCATCCAGCAGGGGGGGCTTGTATGTTCAATCAAGTTGATCAAATGAGTGTCCAGTCTATATTGTTGTAGTTTCACCATTCACCCCAATCAAAAGCCCTTTACATTCTACCAGCCCCCTCTTCCGCAGATTGTTCCCTAGGCTTAGAAAAGGGCACCAGGTGGGGATGAGAAGCAAAACACTCTACTTTGTCTGGAGCTGATGTCTTGGTTCTCTAGTCAGTTCTGGCTGTTTTCTTTCATGGGCTGCCAGCTTGCTCCAGGATTAACCTTTCGATCCTACTAGTGAAGCACATGCAATTAGATATTTTAGGTATTTTTTTTTAAACAGTATAAATATAGCCTTTCGATCCCTATTAATGAAGCACACACAATTAGATATATAGTATTTAAACAGTACAATTGTTATGGTAGGTTACTTTGGATAGACACATATGTTTTTTTGGATGGTATGTTAATTCATTGATTTTACATTTTCTTCTGGTAAGTATGGCAGGGTCTTCGTGTGGTTTATAACATCTCCAAACCATTAGAGGATTGTAAGCTTGTGCATCAGCCAATGGGTTATTCCTCCAAGGAAGAAGCTAATAGCCAATTAGATTTGGATATACAGACATATGTCTGGCTCTGCTGCACAGAATTTTCCAGGCAGATGAGGTGGTAGCTGGTGCTGACGGAGGGAGTCTTGCATGACTTCAAGGAGACCTATATTTGCTTTTTATTGGTTTAGTGGTCTTTGGTAACACTCATCTGGCATTCCCACGACCATCTTTATATTTGCAAGTGTGGTCTCCATACATCTTTTCCCATGTTTATATCAGGTCCTTAAACAGCAGGGCACTTATCGCCTCTCTGTCCTGCAGATATCCCAGTTTTGGAGTCAAGAGAGGCCTTTACCATTTGTGGGGCTTGGATCCCTTGGCCAACATCTCCTTTGGTAGAATAATCCATGTTTGATGTCAGAGCTCCTTTTCTTAATTATATTTGTTTAAGTTCATAGCCTTAAGCGGCTTTAGTATTAATTTTGGTTCTGAATAGAGGAATAATCCTTTTCACAGTTTCTATGTCCATTTAGTCAATTAAAGAAGGGCAGTTTTAACTGATTTTTACAAGAGAATAACTCTATAACAGCTGGTTCCAATTTACAGCTGAGAATGACCTCATCATTATCTTTATTTCTCCTTTTTCTATGGGGATGGGAGGCAAGAAGGTCTCTTATATCAAAACCTTGCGGCACGTAGAAGGTAAACTTCATTTAGGACTCATTAAAAATTAGTTGTTACTAGTAGGATCCACATAGGGGCCTGATGTCTCGCAGCAATCTGAGGCATTTTCTTCCCTTCAATGCCCAGAGGAGTCAGTCCTTCTGCTGGCATTTCTGGTAACATCCCACTCATTGCAAAGCTGCATTTTCTTTTCTTCAGCCATATTAAGTTTGTGATACTCTGGCCTGTTGGAAACAAATGAATCACTCAAAGATGGAGCAAAAGAATCTGAACAGAGACTTCACAGTAATTAGAGATGGCTGAGAAAAAAAAAAAAAAAAAAAAAAAAAAAAAAGTGTTCAACATCACTAAATAATTAAGGAATGCAAATTAAACCACCTTAAGATACCACCTTACTCAAGTAAGACTGGCTAGGATCAAGAAAACAAATGATGCCAAGTGCTGAGAGGTGTTGGGGAAAGGGGAACACTCATCCATTGCTGGTGGGAATGTTTTAAAACATTGTTGCACCACTATGGGAACAATTTGGAGAAACCCTTAGAAGACTCAAAATGAGTCCTGCCATTGATCCAGTCATACCACTCCAGGGATATATACCCACAAGACTCATCTATACTGCGAGATATTCTGCACACCTATATTTATTGCCACTCTGTTCACATAGCAAAAAACTGGATCAACCCAAAATGCCCTCAACTGACGAGTGGATAGAGAAATGTGGTACATGTTACACAATGGATTCTTATGCAGAGTAAAGAAAGACAACAATCATGAACTTTTGCGGTAAATGGATGGAGCTTGAAGACATTTCATGTTAAGCGAAAGTAACAGTTCCCGAAAAACAAACGACAAAATGGTATCTCTCATATGTTGACGCTACTTACCCAATAACCCAGTTATAAATATTTCTTGTGGAGAGGGATGCATATTAAAGAACAACAACGAAAGATTGCATCAGAAGGCTGACTGAAATGGTGACTCGGGAGGGTGGGAGGGGTGGTGGTAGAGGGACACAGGTGTATATATGATTGGTTGCATTTAATTTGACGTGAGTTCAACAAGTATCCAGTTTTGCCCAGGACTCTGTCTACAGGATACATGTTGTTTTAGGACTTAGTAAAAGTAAAATATGTGCATATTTGGAAAACATGGTTTGAAGGCTGATAAAAACGGTAAATGCATCTGAGTTAATTGGTGTTATAAATTGCTCTTGTCCACATTAGCTTTTACTAAAATCTGTATAACAATTACTTTGGGATTGGTATAAACAAATGTTCTCTATAATTTTGCTGTCATATAGTATCACCTGGTAGCAATCTCTTTCACCTATAGGATGATTTAACTCAAAAATGAACTTTGTTTCCCAAGTTAATCACATACAGTAACGCAAAACAGCATGGGTGAACTTGATGAAATCTGTGCCTTGATTCCACCCTATAGGTATGTATAAAACAACTGCTTTTTTTTGAGACTCATGGGTCAAAAATAAAAACCTTAAATAAAAAAGGGGGATATAGATAGATATGAAAACTTTTTGTCAAAAAACCTTGCAACCCAAATCTTAAAACTAACTATGGGAAAGGATTTGTATGTCTCTTTTCTTCTTTCTAACCAGGCTTCTGACAGTTGTGCCACCATCCCTCTGACCAGAGACCAATTTAAATATCCCTAGATTCATTCACATTGTGGCTCTTAGACAATGGCACATGGCTTCCCCTGGTTGCCTGTAAACTGCAATCTCTTCCCTCCAACGAAATATTCTAAAATGTTTTTGGTATTGTCTACTACTGAATTGTCTTGGTCTTGTACTCCCTTGGAGTTTACTGATACCTCATTCTTTAGCTTCTCCCTTGGTGAAACTGTCTTTAATTATTGTATTGTGACTTTAGTCATGGCTAAACTTCTGGACAAATTAGATATATAATTCTGTTTTCCATTACCTTAAAATATTTCAATAAGTTCATAGTTTAGAAGTAAAGGTGTAAGACATCAAAGATAGCATGATAAAAAAAAAAAAAACTGTATTAGCCACCTAAGCCTCGTGAATGCAATTGGGGCTGCATGCTTTATATGACATTACTACAGGTGTTTTTTTTTCTCCAAATGAAAGTACTCATGTCTGACAGCAATGTATGTGAGTCTGTTCACTACAAATACTAGGATCATAATCTCTTTTATGAATGTATAGATAAATGTGTATATGTATGTGGATGATATGACACTGTTAACAATTTTTAATATAGTTACAGCATATTAGGAATCTATCAGACTATTGATAAACAATGTTTGGTGTTTTCTCCAATGTTTGTATGTCTGTCTGTGTATGACAACTCAGTACAACCTTTATAAACTACCATCACCAAAATTAAGTTTTAAAACCTTATGTCTGAATATATGTATAAAGCACTGTTTACTTTCAAGAATTCTATAATGTAGTTATAGCATATACAAAAGATATTGTGTTCCACAGCTGGAGATTCTCAGTACTATGCAAACACTATGTATATACTATACAGTCTAGAAAAACTAATTTTACAACCAAAATTCTAAGTCCATCCCTTTGCAAGTGCAACACACCTTGTTACAGCCTCAGGTGAAAAGGATATATATAAATACTGAGTTACCCATACATACTAAAAATGTTTTATATATCTGTTATACTTTGCACATGTTATTTTTAATATTTTTAAGAAAAATTATGTTTCACTTCCTGGGACCACATGGGAACAGTCTGAATGTAACCAATTCTAGTGAGCTTGATTTAAGTATTTCCTGCGTAGGTATGTGATAATGCCCCCCCCTTTTCCTTTTCAAAACTATAATTCAAAATCTGGGGACAAATGACACGGCTTCGTTTAAAATAGTCATTTGAGATAGTCCTAAAAGGTATTGTTTTTAGTTGCTTTATTATCTTGGGTTTATTTCTTGGGCTATGTTAAAGAACAAATTAACAAATTGTATGCTTTACTGGATAGGTTTAATGTCAACTTGACACACCTGGGCTAAGAAACCTCAATAATTGCCTTCCTTCAACTGGTCTGTGCCCATTGTGGGCAATGCCATCCTTGGCCAGATATTTCTATATTGCATAACACAATAGGCTGAACATGAGCCAACAACACAAGCCAGTAAGCAAAATCCCTTCCTAGCCTGGGCTGCAGTTACTACCTTCAGGTTCCTGCCATGAGCTTTTACTGTTAGTCAGAGTGTTTTGCCACAGCAATTAAAAATTTATTAAAAATGTTTAAGTCAATGTTCAAACTTTATTTATGTATTGTATAGTAAAGAAAATACCAAATTCATTCATCTGACCTTCTTGGAGGTTTAGCAACCATACTTAAAGATGCAATCTGATTTGATAAGAGGGATTCAAAGGGATAATCTTTTGGCCCTTACCCACTAAGGTTGACTTAAGTCCTAGGGTCCTACATGACCACCTTTCTACATGTCCTATGGCAGTGAGTCACCAGTCATCCCTAGCCATTCAAGGAGGTCTTGAAGATTCACTTAAAGGACTTCATCCAGCCAGTGTCCAGTCAAAGGAAGAAATCAATATAGAGGAGAAGCTCCTCATGCTTTAAAGGGAAGCTCTGGTCAAGCAAGTCCTGACTTTGTTCTCATGTAGATGGAACTGGTAAAAAGAGCCAGGCACAAGGCCTGAGTGACCCCCAAGGACCAGAACCTCAACTGACCTTAACACCCAAACTAATTTAATTTATCTGGGCTAACTGTATGGTTTTAAACACCCCAACAGGAAACTCTAATCAAAAAAGAAAAAAATGAAATAACCTATATGTTAATATATTAGAGGCAGGTGACAGATTTACTGTGCTATGGGAGCAAATACCACCTTTTATATTCTCATAGTTATGTGGTTAAGCTGGCTCTCATTCTGGAGCCCTGTGTACTAAAACTACTTTTACCTCAAAATTCCTCAGAATAGAGTGCTGTCCTCTCTTCCTCTGGGGACTCTATAGACAGGGATCCTCCAATTGCTAATGCACCCACTAGGTCCCCTGTTGGTACTGGGAAGTCCATGCCCTAGTATACTCACATAAGACTTAAGCAGCCTGTCTTTTCAGTTGCAGATACTATACACTAACTACTGGCCACCATCGATCTGGACCAAAACACCAGGCACCCAGAGAAGCCAACATGGAAGACCAGATTCTAACCCTCCAGCCTGACACCCATTCCCCTGAGACTTCATCCTCCCTCAGCTCTGAAGCAGATACAGAAGATAGAACAATGCCCCATTTCCTTATCATAACCAAAAGCCTGGAATGTTAGGTCTACATTTCCCAGAATTCCAGGGCACACACAGGTGTCCACTTCCTCCTGAGGCTGCTAATCTTATGACCTCTTCCCCTTACCTGAGGTCCCACCTAGGGCCTATGAATGAATGTACCTCAGTTGCCATCTTACTTGCTGACTTTCCCACCAGTTACCCACAGATGTCATGCCCTAGTTAATTTTGTAAAGGAAAGAATCTCTGCAGGCCAGCTTATGGTCTTTTGGACCCATTACTAACACATAAATACAAATGAGTCCATGATTTGGCTCATTATCCTAACTCAAGGGGGAAATGTTAGGAGCAGATCAGAAAGAGTTAATCAGAAGGAGTTAACTGTAGAAATAAGTTAGCTAAAGCAAGTCTGGTTTCCATGACTACCTCCACAGCACACCTTAACTTTAGGAGCACATTTCCTGCTACTCTGCCCTGACTCCCAGTTCCCAGAGCTGTTTCAGGTCAAGATGAACTTTCCCAGTCCTGAGGGGTGCATTCCAGTCCTGAGGGGTGCATTCCACTCTCCCAAGGGGCTTCAAGCTACAAACTACAACCACTCAGCTTAAAGGTCACCACTGCTTGCTTTGTGTTTCCTAAGCAACTGCATGATTCACCTAGTTTGTGCTTTTACTCTTAAAAACTTCCTGTAACAGACATTTGGGGTCTCACTCTTCCCTGTGTGGGTTGAGTAGCATCCCTGGTGCACCAACTCTTTCAATTGGTTTCTTGGTGCACCAGATTTCTCAATTGGCTACCTGGTGCATCAGGAAATTAAATAAATTTTGTTGCAGTGGCTGAATCCTGGGCTTTCTGTGTGATTTAAGAACCCAACAAGATATGTATGTCA
The DNA here is from genome assembly GCA_009823505.1 of Rhizomys pruinosus. Classification (NCBI taxonomy): domain Eukaryota; kingdom Metazoa; phylum Chordata; class Mammalia; order Rodentia; family Spalacidae; genus Rhizomys; species Rhizomys pruinosus. Next base: position 547,144 of record VZQC01002081.1, on the reverse strand, counting down.
GAATGCATGAGCTGTGGCATGGTGGGTGGCAAGGAAGGGGGAAAAGGTCTAAATTTGATTAAGAAATGTTATATTAAATGCACAAAACTTCAATTAAAAAAAGGAAAAAAATCCACCCAAGTGGAGAAAAGTGTTTCATTGCAATCTCTGTGATTTCTGTCTGTTCTTCTGAAATAATTTAAGCATGCTTTTTTTTTCCACATTTTGTCTGAAGAATTAAATCCCTATCTGTAAATTATATACATATATAATATGTCCATTTTCAGCTAGATGTGCATTAATTGTCTATTTCTTTCTCTTCATCATATCCTTAGGTGCAACTGAGACAGACTCAAAATGAAGAGAAAATAAATAGAAATTTCTTCAGCAGAAATTCCTAGGATGTTAGGCTCAGTATATGGGATAATGCCATAATGTTTCAAAATCTAGTGATAGATGCAAACTCAGCAATGCATACTTGATAAGTATATACTTTAAACCCTGGAGTACTTGCCTAAGAATGACTTAATCACAGTATTTGTTACTGGCCATAATATTACAGGGGCAAATGATAAAATGTTATAAATCAAAAGTGATATGTCTGGGCATCAAGATGACAAGGGTTGGACTTACGATGCTTAATACTGTCACTCTGATAGAATATGGAATTACATATGAGATGAGCCTCCAGGACTACCTACTAGGGATTATTTATTTAAATTAGATTGGCCTTTGGACATGCCTGTTTTTCTCAGTTAGTATCATTGAGGTCGAAAAACCCCAATTGGCATCATTCCTCAAGCCTGGGTCCTGGACCACGTAATGGGGAGGAAGCTAGCTGAGGTGAACATTCATCACTCTTTACTTCCTGATTGCAGACACATGTGATCAGCTGCTTAATGACCTCCTAGCACAATGGACTGTACCCTGGAATTGTGAGCCAAAATAAACCTTTTATCCTTTTTAAGTTGCTCATGGTATTTTATCATGATGGTGAGATTACTACCTAACATAGTGTGTCACCTTTTAATTTATCCTGACATGATAAGAAAATGGAGTATTCCTTATAAAATTACCCAAACATAACCTATGTAACTTTACACCACCTCTTTCAGATTTATTATAAGTCACAAGTACAGGTCTGTAAAGTGCAACTCTTGAGAAACCTGTACTAGCTCATAAGTGTGTGCTTTGCCTTGTAATGAATTTCCTCTTGATACCCTTACATTGTATTATTATCTTGGAATTCTTTCATTGATTAAGACAAAATCCTGGAAATACTAAATGGAGGCCTGGATATGATCTCTGTCTGTGAGATCTACCCAGCCACTACCACCAGCAACATAAAGACTGATATGTAATATATTTGGATGTCTTGTAAAACATATTTTTTGCACTATGTGACAAATTCTCTGCTTGTGAAATTCCCTTTAAGATCTAATTTCAGTAAAAAATTCCATGTCAGGTTAGCATTCCTACCCAAATGTAATCAGTTTCTTAATTGTCTCATTCCCAGGGTATATCTGACCATCCTGGCCTTTAATTTTGGGTCATTTTAGGCAGAATAGCCTTACATCTCATACAAATTTACCACCCATTGACATCTCCCCTCCAGCTTCTCAGTTAAAAAAGTCTCTCACTTTCCATGCTATATTTGGACCTAAGCACAGACTTTGTTTCATTCTTTAGGAACCCATTGCAGTGGTCCTTATACTTAGTTCTATGGTCCTGCATAAAAATCTTACTTTAATGAGTGTCACTGAATATATTCTTCCTTTAACACCCAAAGGCAAAAAAATAGTCAATTGGTAAACATTTATTGTATAACGAGTGTTCAAAATGAGCTCTTTTACTTACTACAGGGGGACATGGGGATCCAAGATCTGATGTTCACAGTTAGATAACAAATCAATGTAAGAATCTCTAAGGCAGAGCATGATTAAATAACAGTACTTCAATATGTAATTCCAGCTACATCCACCTGAAATAATGAAGACAGCTTCCTGGGTCTCAGGGGATGAAGTAGAGCCCCGGTGGTTAACCAAACAGAGGAAGGGTGGCAGTATTCCAGCTCCTTAGCTGAAGTCAGACACCTGGAATCACAGCAGAGCAGTGTGGGCAGTAGAAGCAGCCTTCCTCCTTACAAGTCCACAGTTGTCAGTCATTAATTTCTCCTATAGGTTCTTAAGGAGGTTTCAGAATGCTTTGACTTAGCAAAAATTTTTGTTGAATACTTTCCTAGTTTCACTTCTGCTGCTGTGACAGATATCCAAGGAAGGAAAATTTTATCTGGCTTACAATTTCAGGTTACATTCAATTATTGGGAGGGCAAAGACAAGACCTTCAAGCAGCTAATCACAGCACATCTATATTCGAGCTTAAGAAGAGAATAAGTGGATCACTTGTTACTGGCTGGCTGCTTGGTATTCACGTAGCCCTCTCTTGCCTTACACAGTCCAGAGCATCAAACTAGAGAACAGTGCTACCCAAAATTGACTGAAATGTGATGTGATTTGCACATCAATTAATGATCAAGACAATCCCCTACAGACAAACTCACATGCCATGTGGTGTAGGCAACCCCTCAATTGAGACATTTTTCTCAGGTGGTTTTAGGATCTAGCAAGCTGATATTTAAAATTAGTAGGTGGATGGCTACAGTTCTGGCTGCACACAGATTTTTCATCAGTAACAAGTCTGCTTTCCATCTGCTCCACACCTCAGGCCCCAGCTGACCCCTTCCCCACTATTCTTCCAAAATAATTTGGAAAATTAGTTTTGCATCTTTCAAGTAAGCTGTAGTGGTTATCTCCAGAACTCAGCATGGAGGGTGGGCCTGGCAAGAGATTCCATACCCAGCTGGCAATTGATAACTTCTGAGTGAGAGAGCTTCCATTTTCTTTAAGGGTGTGTTGACTTGTAGTTTGATCAGATTCTAAAGGGTAGACTCATATAACCCATTAAGATTAAACCAATGGGGCTATAAAAAACTTAAATAGATATGTAGCAAGGAAAAGGATTGAAGCAATAATCAGAAGTGTCCCAAACAAAACAACTCAAGGCCCAGATAGAGTCATTGCTGTATTCTAAGTCTTTAAAGAAGTGATTTACCAAGCTGGAGACATGGCTCAGTGGTTGAAAACACTTATTGTTCTTTGAGGACCTATTTTGAATCCCAGTACCCACAAAGTGGCTAACAACCATCCATAACTCTAGTTCTGGGGGATTTAAAACTGGTTTCTGATCTCTTCAGGCATTGCAGGACACAGGTGTACTTACATCCACGGAGACAAAACACTAATACATATAAATTAAAAATAACAAATAAAATATTTTTTTAATTTCCATAAAACAGAAAAAGAAGGAATGTTATCAAATTCTTTTCTTTGAAGCCAGTATTACTCTGATAGCAAAACCAGGTAAGGGTACAGAAAGAATTTATACATCAACTTTTCTAGAGAAGAAAGATGCAAAAATTCTTGATAAAATGCTTACAAAGTAAAGCACACATCCAAAAGATTATTCACCATAACAGAATGGGTTCAGTCCAGCCTTGAAAGGATACACAAATCACATTAATAGACTCAATGATGGAAACTGCACGATCAGTTGAATAGATGTAGAAAAGGCTTATGGCAAAATTCAACTCCTTTCATGAAAATCTACCTGAAGAAACTAGGACTAGAAAGGGTATGCTTCCACATAACAATGCCTATATACAACAAGCTTATAGCTCACAGTATGAAATGAGGAAAGCTCAAAGTATTTGCAGTAAAACCAGGAATAGGAGAAGTATGTCCACTTTCTTATTTCTTCTTGATGTCTCAGCAGAGCAGTAAGAGCAAAGAAGGAAATAAAATACATGAATAAAGGAAAGGAAAGAACGAAACTATCCCCATCTGCAGGCAATAAGAATCCTGTACAATAGAGATCTTAAAGAAAATTCTTGGAACTGAAAAAAGCTTTCATCAAAAGAGCAGGATACAAAAACAATGTGAAAAATAAATTGCTTTTCTATAAACAATAGTGAAAATGCTGAGAGCAGGAAAAGAGACCAGGAAAGCAATACTGTCAACAGTAGAGTCAAAGGCAGTATCTTGAACTTCTCATTGTTTCATCTCCTTAGGAGGTGAAAGACTCCTACAATGAGAAGTTTAGAAGATGGAAGAAGGCCAGGTGTGGTGGCACACTCCTTTAATCCTAGCACTTGGGAGGCAGAGGCAGGCGGATCTTTGTGAGTTCAAGGCCAGCTTGGTCTACAGAGTGAATTCCAGGACAGCTGGGGCTACAGGGAGACCCTGTCTCAAAAAGACAAAAAAAAAAAAAAAAAGAAGTTGGAATAAAGGAGATGCAAAAGACAGTAGAGATGGAAAGACATCTCATGCTCATGGACTGTAGAATTAATATTATAAAAATTATATATTAACAAAATTAATTCATAGATCCAATGCAATTTCCATAAAAATTGTATGATACTGTCCACAGAGATATAAAAATAATCATAATATCCTTTGGAAACTACAAGTGAAACTAGATATTCCAAATGAATCGAGGTATTCAGCAAAAAGAATAATCCTGTAACTACCACAATACTTGATTTTAAGCTAAATAACAGAGCCATAAAGAACAAGACTGGCATGGGAATATACATATAAGCATGGGCAAATAAATTCATAGAAAAGAACAGAGGACCCATAATTAAAAACAGACAGTAATATCCACCTGATTTTTTATGAAGATTGCAAATATATATTTGGGAGAAATGATAACATCTTTTAAAAATGGTGCTGAAGAAAACTAGATATCTATAAGTAGAAGAGTGAAACTAGATCCTTAATCCCTAACCCTTTACAAAAGTCAATTAACAATGGGTCACATATTTTAGTATAATATCTGAAATAAAAGGAAAATAAGACATAAACATAGACAAAACTTTCTGAATAGGATATTGATAGCTCAGGAAATAATATCAAGAACTAATAAGTGGAATTGTATGAGGTTGAAAAACTACATAGCAAGGGAAAAAAGCAGCCTGCAGATTGGGGTAAGTCTTTACCATCTACACCTTTGACTATCTAGAATATACCAAGAATTAAAAAAAAAAAAACACTGAAATACCAGGAAAGCCAACAAGCCAGTAACAAATGGGCTAATGAAATGAAGAAACACTACTCCAAAGATGAAGCACAAGTAGCCCATAGCCTATTAAAAAATGTTCACTATCCTCAGTCATCAGGGAGATGATGTGTTTTAGAGAAAAAGGAATTGTTATTCACTGATGGGAAAAATATTAATTAGTCCAGTCACCATAAAAAAGAGATCAGTATGCAGGTTCTCAAACTCTGAAAGTTGAATTACTATATGAACCAGCTACCTCACATTTGGGTATTTACTTCAGAGAAACTTGTAAATTAATTTATTGCAACATTATTCCCAATAGCCAAGTCATGGACTCAGCCTGTATCCATAAAAAATGAATGGATTAAAATGTGGCTTCCTCACACAACAGAGGGTGATGGACACAAAAGGCCACAACTGGCCAAAGGTAGCAAATGACAGACTGAAGATTGTGAGTCCCTGGACAGGACTCTTATACTAAAATTCTTCCACCCATGGCTCATGGACAATTGTAGAAGGAAAGACTGTACCAGCTAGGGGAGGTGGTTCATGACCATAAGGAAAGAGAGTCTTATAAGCTGCTGGAACCTTGTTCATATGAACTTAAAGGAATGGTGACAACATGCACAAGGCCAATGCAAACTCAGTCAGAGACAAAAGTCAGCATAGAACTGGACTGGGGAAATGGGAAGGAGACCACAACTTTAACAAGAAACTACTGGCAGGTGATCACTTCCGGGTGAGGAAGAGTTGATATTTAAGGGATTGATGAACAGGCTGAACAGCCTCCAGTGAAGACATCATGCAGAGGGATATCTGGAGACATAAACTCTACTCAATATACGTCAAAATGCATAAACTACTGTGAGAAGGCTGGGTGCAGTGATAGGGAAGGAGGGCTAAATATGATTAAAATTTATTGTATGAAATCCACAAAAGTTATATAAATAAAGAAATGTGGTAGATATACACAATGGAATTTTATTCAACAAAAAAGGAGAAAAAAATTATGTCATTTGGTGTGAAATGGATGCAATTTGGAGATCATTACATTAAGTAAAATAATCCAGACTGAGAGAGACAAACACTGGGTACGTTTGTCTCATTTGTGGATTCTAACAAAATATACATACACACAGATACATACACACAGACACAAACAGAAGAGACAGCAGTGGAATGAAGAAGATCAACAGAAGGAATAAGGATGGGGGAAAAAGGAGACATTATTAGGGTATGAATAAGGAGAAAGATCATTCTATATTGAAACAAGTTATCTTTATGAAATCTGTATAAAATGAATATATACATTATAATTTAACACAAAATAGTCACAGGGGGAAATGTGAGCATTGCTTTTCAAATTGTTCAAACAGATAGGAAACTTCACAAATTATTAAGTTAATTAAATATAATTGCTTGCCTTTTCAAACTCTATTAGAACAACCAAAGTGGTTGGAGAAAACAAAAACATAAGCAACAATTATCACTTCTAATAAAGGTGAATGTGTAGGGGTGCACATGATACCAGCACTTGGAAGACTGAGGCCAGAATACCATGGATTTGAAGCAAAAAATAATGAGTTTTAGGCCAGCTGGGCTATGTAATAGGAGTCTATCCCAAACAATCAACAATAACAAAGTCATGATTTTCCTACTTTACAATGATGTGAAAGGAATATGCACTCAGGAGAAGTCATACTTTGAATTTCAATCTTTTTTTCTGGGTAACAGTATTGGGTATGATGCTCACTTGAGATGCTGTGCAGTGGCAGCATAACATCATCTTCACCCACAACAGTAGAGTAGGGAATAGCCAGAGCTATGACTATGTTGCAAACTAGGACATTCTAGGTTAGGTACATTAAATGCATTTTTGGCTTATGGCATTTTTCATCTACAATGCGTTCTTATAGATAAGTTAAGGAGTACCTGTAAAACAAGCAAGCAAACAAACAAACGAGCAATATAAAAAAAGGATTCAGTGTCTTTTATGTACTAGATCTCCATCCATATCTAGCCTGAAGTTTGGGGAGTGACAGTGGCGAATTTTTGGTAATCACATTAGAAAAAACATAGCAACTATTTCTTTTTAGAAGAAGAGAGAGATCCCTGACTTTGAAATAATAAATTAAACCAACAGAAAAATAAGTAAAATCAGTTTAAAACACCATAAATAGCTGGTCACGGTGGTCCACATTTAATCCCAGCACTTAGGAAGCAGAGGCAGGCAGATCTATCTGAAATTGAGGTCACCCTGGTTTACATAGTGAGTTCCAGGCCAACTGGGGCTACAAGAAGACCTTGTGTCAAAAAGACAACCACCACCACCTGCAAAACACCCAAACTGAAGTTATATGTTGCCTGAGAGATAGCTCAGCAGTTAAAAGCACTGGCTACTCTTTCAGAGGACTCAGTGTTTGATTCTCAGCACCTACATGGAGGCTAACAACCATACATAAGTGCAGTTCCAGGGGAATCTGACTCTCTCTCTGACCTCTGTGGTTATTGCACAACATAGGTGCACTTTCATACAGACATACAGGCAATACATTCATACACATAAATTAAAAAGTAAAATAAGTTCTAAAAATAATATATATTATAAAATATGTTTTAAAAGGCATTACATTTAGGACTATGGATTCTATGCAGCGGTGAAGAAAGACATCATGAACTTTGCAAGCAAATGGATGGAGCTAGAAGATATTATATTAAATGAAGTAACACAGTCCCAGAAAAACAAACGACGAATGGTATCCCTCATCTGTGGATGCTAGCGCCAATAACCCAGTTGTAAATATTTCTTGTGGAGAGGGATGCATATTAAAAGCACAACAACAGAAAGACTGCATCAGAAAATTGACTGAAATGGTGAATTGGGAGGAGTGGGAGGGACAGGAGAGGGACATGGATCTATATTTGATTAATGTACATTTAATTGACGTGAGTTCAACAAGTATCCAATTTTGCTCAGACTCTGCCTACAGGTTACATGGTAAGCATAGTAAAAGTAAATAAGTTTATATTAAACAACATTGGTTTAAAGGTTCTGATAAAAATGGTAATGCACCTTAGTTAATGGGAAATATAAATTGTTGTAATCCACATTTGTTTTACTTAAAATCTGTATAACAATAACTTTGGGATTAGCACATACGAATGTTCTCTATAATTTTTCTGTTGTACAGTATCATCTTGTAGCATTCTCTTTTACCTGTAGGATGATTTAACTTAAGAAATTAAGTTTGCTTCCCAAGTTAACGACAGTCACCCCAAACAGCTTGGGTGAATTTGATGAAATCTGCACCTTGATATATCTCAATAATATAGTGCTTGTTTGCTTCGGTTTCAAACCCTAGCATTGAAAACTAAAAAGCAATCTTTTTTTAAATGTAACTGGAATTTTTATTTATTTATTTATTTATTTTTTATGTGTATGAATATACTGTCTGCATGTAAGTTTGTGCACCCATGTCATGCAATGCCGCGGAGGTCAGAAGAGGGTGTCGGATTCCCCTGCAACCTGAGTTAAAGATGGTTCTCAGCTGCCACGTGGGTGCTGGGGATTGAACCTGGCTCCTCTACAAGAGCAGTCGGCATTGTTAACTGCTAGGGCATTTCATTCCAGCACTAAAAAGCAATCTTATTAACAGTGAACAACTCTGGTTACTTTGGAGATGAGAATCAAACTTCTGTTTTTTAAAATGAGCTTTGATTTATGAAGTTAGGAAACCTTATAAATAGAAAAGTTCTCATCACTTTCTGCTTTAAAGTACAATGATGGATTTAAAAAATCTCTTTTGTTTGTCATCATACAAAAGCTGACCACTACATCAAAATCATCTTTACACAGTGGGTGGGACTCTTAGCTAACTTCCCTCCAGCTGAGTCTGCAAACCCACATCTCTTTTCAGTCCCAGATCCTTGTTCTATTTTACACTAGAGATTAACTAACAAAGTGCTACATCTCAGTCACTAGAACAACCTCACCTCTGCAAACTAACAGCACATGGCACGTGTTCAGTAGAGCATGTTGCCAATATTTAAATAGAGCCCTGCTTAAAGTGAGTGTAGACAGTGTACAGGGGATTTGGTGTCTTTGATTTCCCTGGCAATGGGATATTTATTTGCTCTATTAAATAATTAATTTCGAGCTGAACTTCATTCACTAATGTATACTATTTGCATAGGTAGAATCATTGAAGTTTCAATTATAATACTGAAATGAACACACATAAAACTCCAAGACATGGGGCTGGAGAGATGGCTCAGAAGTTAAGAACATTGGCTGCAGGTTCAATTCCCAGCACCTACATGGCAGCGAGCAACCCAGTTCCAGGGGAATACCACACCCTCTTCTGACCTCTGCAGGCATTGCACACACAGATGCACTTACATACATACAGGCAATATGTTCATATACATAAAATAAAAAAGTAATAAATAAAATATTAAAACAAAACAAAATGAAATAAGAGAATCCCATGACATTTGACTGGGAGGTAGTTGTACAGTTGTTTATTCTCTTATGTTTCTTTGAGATGACTTAAAACCAAGAAAATCATGTAACCAATGATGCCAAGTGGCTAAATTCATGGTAAGGCTATGCTCTTGCTTAGGTCCATAGAGGTATAAAGGTGAGTAACACCTCACTCATCATAAGAGTCAAGTTGACACAAATGCAGGAATGGACAGTTTAAGTAAAAGTGGTTATCACATTGACTTAATCAAATGTTATATGAAATGGAATCCTTCCCAATCTATTTTTATGGTTACATTTCTTGACTGGATAGCCAGAGAGATCTGTGGTTAGCCACAGTGTGAATAACCCAATGTATGAGATGGGTGAATCTCAACAGGGATGTCTTATGTTATTCTTGGCCTCCTTGAAGATTTCCTTCCCCCTAGAATAAAGCAGGACGCTGTGGAATGAGATGGGAGAGTCTAATCTGTATTAGACAATGCAGGGCACAGAACTTCTCCATGGCCTACTCACAGGGTCGGGTGGGGAGTGTGGGGAGTGTTAGATTAAGACGCCTAGATTCCACTAGTTGCTTTGGAGTGGGATCCTGGTAGTTATAGCCCAATGTGAGGTAGAGAAATTCTGGTTTCTGTGTTTGACAGACAGGTGGAGGGGCCGCAAAAGCTCAGAAATGAATTTGAGGACCTCCCAGCATCCCTCAGTGTGAAGTAGGTAGCGTGTTAACATGCTGCTCCAGGGGCATTTTTTCTAAGCCCCTTCAGTTCCCTCCCTCCCTCCCTCCCTCCCTCCCTCCCTCCCTCCCTTCCTTCCTTCCTTCCTTCCTTCCTTCCTTCCTCCCTCTCTCCCTCCCTCCCTCCCTCCCTCCCTCCCTCCCTCCTTCCTTCCTTCCTTCCTTCCTTCCTTCCTTCCTTCCTCCCTCCCTCCCTCCCTCAGTCCCTCACTCTTTCTTTCTTTCTTTCTTTCTTTCTTTCTTTCTTTCTTTCTTTCTTTCTTTCTTTCTTTCTTTCTTTCTTGATTTATTTTTTATGTGTATAAGTGTTTTTCTGCGTGTATGTAAGAGCACCATGTGCATACAGTGCCCACAGAGGCCAGAAGAGGGTGTTGGATCCCCTGTAGCTGGAGTTACAGATGATTGTTAGCTGCCATGTGGGAACTGGAAATCTGACCTGGGTCCTCTGGAAGAAAAGCAAATGTTCTTAACTGCTGAGCCATCTCTGCAGACCCCAGCATCTCTTGGTGCAGACATCAAAGCAGCAGGCCACAGAATCAAGATGGCATGTGCACATTCCTTTACATAGGAGTATTTAGATAAAATTAGAGTTTATCCAGGCATTGTAGCACATGCCTTTAATCTTAGAACTTGGGAGGCAGAGACAGGTGGATCTCTGTGAGTTCAAGGCCAGCCTGGTCTACATAGTGAGTTCCAGGACAGCTGAAGCTACAGGGAGACCCTATCTCAAAAAGACCCCCCAAAATTTGTAGTTTAAAAGTAGGCAAACTCCTTTAATGAGATCATACTATTATAGCAGAGCTTTGTATGTTCTTTGGTATTTTCGCTAAAAGAAAAATATTCATATTTTAAACCATATTTTGATGATGTCACGACTACTTTGTGAGTAATACTTCGGATCACTGGGTTATACCTTCCAGTTGGTTGGTTTCAGAAATTAGTGAAAATATTGTAATTTTTTGGCATTGCTCCTTTTCCCAACCTGCAAAATACTGTTTTTTTACAAATTATAACTTACTCCGTGTGGTGGTATGAGTGAGAAATACCCCCATAGGCTCCAAGTATCTGAACACTCTGTCAACCGATGGTGCTGTTGGAGGCAATAATGGAAGCTTTAGGAGGTATGGCCTTGCTGGAGGACACATGTCACCGGGACTCTGAGAGTTCATAGACTTGCCCACTTTCAGTTTGTGCTCCCTGCTTCCTGTGAGTGATTGAAGATGTGAGTGCCCAGTTCCCAGCCCTGCCACTCTTGTTCCCATGCCTCCTTGATGAATCCTTATACCCCCTGGAACCATAAGCCAAATGAATTCTTCCTTCTATAAATTGCCTTGGTCATAGTGTTTTATTACAGCCTCAAAAAAGTAACTAATATCCTCCCCAAACACAAAACCTAGTTCTTCATCACTGCAGCATTTGTTATTGAGAATATATACTTGAGTTGTTAGTATACTGATTATACTTCTCACATGACTCTTTCTTTCTTTCTTTCTTTCTTTCTTTCTTTCTTTCTTTCTTTCTTTCTTTCTTTCTTCTTTCGTCCTTTTTTTGAGACTGGGTCTCATTTTGTAGCCTCATTATGTAGAGCAGATTGGCCTCAGACTCATAGAGATCTTGCTTTTGGGTTCAGAGTGCTGTGTTAGAGGCATATGACATCATGCTTGAACATGCAATTTTAAAAATTAGAACAAATATCTAAAAGCCAAAGAGCAGATCCATACCAACTAAAAACTTAAGGAAACAGAAGGTAGCAAATAGGTAAATAAGGCAAATTATACATTGAGAACCTGAATCCACTATCTTTAGGCATGTGGGAGTTCAAGGACAAGCTGAAACTCTTCAGTGTTTTCTTTCCCTTTACTAAAACAATTGAAGTACAAATACCAAATATTAATAAAGCTTTAGATTCACATTAGAACTGGGAAATGAAGATATTATTTCCTATAAAAATATTCTGAATATAGATTCCTTGAAAATGGAATATTTTTATTGCAAACAATTTAAAGATAATACTAATTGTCATTTCTATTTGTTTAAATACCATGCTCAAATAATTAAACTTCAATTTTAAATTACAAGTATAATGTTAGCCAATAGGATATATCTATATTACCATAAATGTACAGAGAGGAGATAACTTTTAGGTTCCTATTTTACTGGGCCATGTAAATCTAGAGAAATATAATTAAGGAACTTTAAAAGTCATAAACTATGTTGTTCATATGTGATTTATCTAATTTTGCATTCCAAAATATACATCCATCAAGACTAATAGTCAATGTTCTGCAATAAAGAATTAATAATAAAAATGCTACTGACAGAATATATTCAGAAAAATAAATATTCAGAGAGTTCACAAGTAGAATAAAGTGCTATGCCCATTGTAAAAAGATTCATGCTGGTGAATTAAACATGCCAATCTTCACTGGAAAATCCCAAGATTTGTCAGGGACCTTGTCAGTATTTATCTCATGGGATTGTTTTAGAAACACACAAGGTAGATAAAGCATGAAGATGAAAAATTAGGGAAGAAACATATTTTATGCATTAAAATTTGGAGAAATGCAACACTGGGCCTCATGAATAATATGTAGGATGAAAAATCTAATAAAAATAATATGACTCGGATCACTGAGGTGGCTCAGTGGGTAAAGACACTTGCCGCCAAGCTTGATAATCTGAGTTCAATTCCCAAAACCCACATGGTGGGAGAAGAAAACTGATTCCCACATGTTGTCCTCTGACTGCCACATATGCGCTGTATCATGGGTACGCCAACATGCATGCACACACATACACACACATATACACCACAAACACATATCACACACACTAACACCACATACACACACACAAACACCACACACACATACAAACACCACACACACACACAAACACACCACGTCACACACACAATCAAGAATGACTTTCAGTTGTGTAACATTGCCCATAATCAGCCAGCCTCCTCTGGGCAGTTAAGCAGCAGCGAGTTGGAAAGTACAGTTAAGTTCCAGATTTGATATACAAAGAAATTTCCTGCTTATTTGTGAAATGCAGTGTGAGGAGCTCTTTGAGGTTGCTTCTGGGGAAGTGTTTATTCAGTTTCTCTCCTGTGCTACTTTTTCCAACTCTTTTATCCTACATCATATTATTTGCATTTAATATGTCTACTAGACCATCAACTAGAAGCTTTCAAGACAGATGTCTTGAAAGTTCTTCAAGACTACCTTAAACCTTCTTTATCAGAGGCACATGCAGTGGAAGAGAAGTTGCTAAGGAACGATGAGGCAGCAAGAACTTGGGGACTTTATCTGGACTTTGAAAGGACTGCTGTACAGGGATTTAAATAATGTATCGTGCTATAATAGACTCTCATTCACTATAAAAACAAGCAAATCCTTCTTTTCATTATTTTTTATTTTTTTTCAATTTTTTATTTATTTCTGTATGTGTATAAATGTACTGTCTGCTTGCAGGTCTGTGCACCCGTGTCGTGCAATGCCGCGGAGGTCAGAAGAGGGTGTCGGATTCCCCTGGAACTGGAGTTCTCCTGGAATTGGAGTCTCAGACGGCTCCCGGCCGCCATGTGGGTGCTGGGGATCGAACCCGGGTCCTCTGTAAGAGCGGTCAGCGCTCTTAACCACTGGGCCATCTCTCCAGCCCCTCTTTTCATTATTTTTAACGGCACTAAGAATTGAACCTACAGCTTCACAGGTGGGAGGGCAATGCTCCATACTTGAGCTATATCCATCCTTGTCTCTCCTACTTTAAATTTTGACACAGGGCCTCACTAAGTTGTCCACGCTGGCCTTGAACTTCCAATCCTTCTCACATGGCCTTTTACAGGCCTAAATCACAAGGTCCTGCAAACTTCCAATTTTTTTTTTTTTGCTATTTAATTTTATAATACGGATTTGTAAAACACATGTAATAGTTTAGACATGATTTAGCTGTGTCTCCCAAGGTTGTGTGTTAAATGCTTGTTCCCTTGGGTGCTACTACTAGAGGTATTACAAACTTTAAGAGCCTAGCAGGGAGTATCCTGGGGCTTACGGCATGTCCTGTGTGGTCAGTTTATATGTAACTCCTTCACAGGAGATGTTATTATAAAAGGAGTAAGCCGGGATCCACACATTCTTGCTTTGATGGTATAATAATTACTTGCACATGTTACCTCCATTTTTCCTCATGTTTACCAAAAGCAAATATAGCCAAGGTGCTCCCCTCACACAAGCCTTAATAACACCCTTTAGGCCTTCAGCCTCTGCAACTGAGCTAAGTGATCTTCTTCTTAAGTAGCCAGTATCAGGCATGTCATTACAGTGATGTGAAGCTGAATGATACATATATTCGAGAAAATATTTACCATAGTAGACCACCTTAACATATCCAGCAGCTCCTTCAGTTATCCATCTCCCTCCCAATTAATTCATTTCCAGTGGGTGGAATGAATCATGAAGTCAGTATGGCGGTCATTCTAAGCTCTGTGTTACAAACATAAATCATTTAGCCAACCATGCCTATGTATTTCTGTTTGTTGACTGAACTAATTTATTAATTTATAACAGTTTTTCTCACTGTTTCATAATTTATTTAATTTATAATTTAAGTGTCCATTGTCCCATGTGTACTGATGATTAAATAAAATGTCACAATATAAAATCCTAACCTCAGGAAAAGATGTGTATATAAACAGCTAAAACAGGACTAACTTTGTAGCTCACCACAAGCATGGAATGCTGGGACAGATGGACCACAGAACATCTTCTATGGTTCAGGGCCTG
This sequence comes from Rhizomys pruinosus, assembly GCA_009823505.1. Classification (NCBI taxonomy): domain Eukaryota; kingdom Metazoa; phylum Chordata; class Mammalia; order Rodentia; family Spalacidae; genus Rhizomys; species Rhizomys pruinosus. Next base: position 532,047 of record VZQC01002081.1, on the reverse strand, counting down.
ATGAAATTTTAAATACACTGCCTGGGTGGGAATTTAAGCACAGCCATACTGCAGAGTTGAGGATCAAGACAACATTCTGAGGGATTGCCATCTGGGATTTAGTGGCCAGTAGTAATGGATGACAAGGATAGAAGTGTTTTCACAGAAAGTGATCAGCTTTGCTTCCCAAAGGAGACAAAAGTTTAAATATACTATCAAATCTTTGGGAGATAACCTGCAATAGCCCTGTGATCCTAAAGTGGGACAGTATCTATATATGCAAATTATATTTGAAGTTTGTATTACATGTTTAAAGATAGTGACTTTTTGGAAGTGATGAGAGCTCTTACTTCATCCATAGATGGAGTCATAGCTTAGGAGTTATAACTTACTGGCTATTGAGAGATGGTAGAAACAGGAAACTGAAGGGCCTGTGCTTTGTGTCCTTGTGGGCTAGATCTTGCCTAAGCCCCTTTCTTCCCCTCTTGTATCTCTCCCCCTCCTATTCCCCTTGCCTCGTTCTATCTCTTTTTTCTAGTCACCACCACGCAAGCAGCTCTGCTCCATTGCACAACCCCCACCACAATATTCTACTTAATCCTAATCTAGAAACAATATGATCATGAGATCATGGAATGAAACTCTGAGTCAAACTAAATCCTTCCTGCTTTAAATTGGTTTTCTCAGGCATTTTGTCACAGTGATAGAATACTGGCAACCACAATCAATAATTGTATAAACCAGAGGTATATATAAGCACAGATGACAAGCATGCCTCCAGGAAAAAACTTGAGAAAGCACTTTGCTGAAGTTGGCAGTATTTTTAATGAGCCACAAATCACTATTGTTAGTGCAAGGGAATAATTTAAAAGCACTCATTTGAGCTGTTTAGATGTAGAGAATGAAGCTTGAATTGTTTGAAGATGATTTTATCCTCAGCGTTTAAAATGAACTCAAGGCTGAAGTTAGCTGTTACATCCAAGCTGACAAGTAAGCAATGGATGAGGCAGCATGAGATACCTGCAGCTGCTCTAAAGATTTTGACCCTGGATTCGATTGGTGCGATTGTTTAGATAATTCCCTGAAAGGACAAGCAAGAAGGTGCTATCAGAAAAATACTGAATACAAGCATCAGGACCATCAGGGAATGTGAGCATTATTTGGTTCTTAAGGTGGAGCACCAAGCCGAACTATATACCAGGAAGAAAGCCATCCTATTAGAAGTTAGGTCATGCAAAATAATCGAGGCCACATTACTTGATTTTATTAATAAGCAATAGAATTAGCAAACATACACAAAAAAGAAATCATAAAGTTACCATTTTTATACAGAAAACATCCTGCCAATGTTAACTTCCTAATGAGAATATAAGTTAACAAATGGGTAGAATTATTTAAAATCTTGGATTCAGAAATTATTTTATCTTTTACTCTACTTAACAAGTTTTCAAGAAGAAGTAAAATATTGTGTGTCAATAGCCAGGTAATTTATATACATTAGCCACTTGGAATCTCAATAGCCTTATCTGGGGACATGTGTCATCCAATCAATAGACCAGGAATTCAAAGTTCCCAGGATAATAACAAGGTGATGATATCACAAATCTTAAGTTCTAGGGTAAAAATGAAATCCTCTGGTCTCAAACAGTCTTCACATAGATTGAGTTCTGATAACCTCATAGAAGGAAAACTAAGAATTTAGCATAGGGCCAGCCAGATGGTTCAGAGTGTAAAGGCTCTTGCTGCACAGGACTAAGGACCTCTGTTCGATTCACAGATCCCACAGTAAAGGGAGATAAACATTTCTTAAAACTTGTCCTCTGATTTCCACTCTCTTACACATACACTAAACATACATGTATGCCCATACATAATAATAATTTACCATGAGGTTTGAACTCTAATTTGGTTGACAGAGATATACATACTTGAACAATATTTATTGAGGCATCTATGGCAGAACTTAATTCTGTATAGTGACTTCAAATTAATTTATTCATTACCTTTTTTTGTTTCTTTAAGACAGGAATTCAGTATTCCAGTCTGGCTTCAAACTTGCCTTGGATGACTTCCAACCTCTGATCTTCTGTGTCCACCTCCCAAGTGAGGGAATTACATGTGTCCACTATGGCATTTGTTTTTGGCAGTCCTGGTCACTGAGCTCAAAGCTATGTGCATGGAAAGGCAAATACCCTAGCAAATAAACTATATCCCCAGGTCTCATTACTTTAAGCGGTAAAAAGTTTGGAGTTGCTCTTTCTTTCTTTTGGTTAACTAGGCTAGAGGTCTGTCTATTTTGTTTATCTTTTCAAAGAACCAGCTTTTGGATTTGTTGATTCTATGTATTGTTTTCTTTGTTTCTATTCCATTGATTTCTGCTCTGATTTTTGTTATTTCTTCCTTTCTGCTGGGTTTAGGGTTCATTTGTTGTTGTTTCTCTCAAGTGTTTTTAGCTGCCATGTTAGATCGTTTATTTGTTCCCTTTCTGTTTTTTTTTTGGGGGGGGGGGCGTGTAGGCACTTAGAACTATAAATTTCCCTCCTAAGACAGCTTGTAAAGTACACCACAGGTTTTGTTGTGTTGTATTGCCTTTTTCTTTTAGTTCCATGAATACTTTTATTTCACTCTTTATTTCTTCCCTGACCCATTTATTACTCAGTACTGTGTTGTTTAGTCTCCATGTATTCTTATAGCTAGTAGGATTATTACACTGTGGTCTGATAGAATGCATGGAATAATTTCAATCCTTTTGTATTTGTTGAGATTTCATTTGTGCCCCAGTATGTCATCGATTTGGGGGAGTGTTTCATGAGGTGCTGAATAGAAAGTATATTCTCTGGTTTTGGGGTGGAATATTCTGCAGATGTCTGTGTGGGCCACCATAATAACTGAGGAAATTGAAGATGTAATAAAAAATCTTCCAAGTAAAAAATTCCCCGGGCACAGATGGTTTCAAAGCAGAATTCTATAAAACATTTAAAGAGGTCCTACAACCATTGCTACTCAAACTGTTCAGAAAGATACAAACATAGGGAAATCTCCCAATTTCCTTCTATGAAGCAGGATCACTCGAATACCAAAATCAGGTAAAGATACACTCAAAAAGAAAGCTATAGACTCATCTCATTAATGAACATAGATGTAAAAATTCTCAACGAAATACTTGCAAATCACATACAGACCTACATCAAAATGATCATCCATCACGATCAAGTTGGATTCACACCAGAGATGCAGGGATGGTTCAACATATGTAAATCAATAAATATCATAATACACATAAATGGACTAAAAGACAAAAACTGCACCATCATCTCAATTGATGCAGAAAAAGCCTTTGACAAGATCCAGCAACCCATCATGTTTAAAGTCCTAGAGGGAATTTGACTGAAGGAAACATTCCTTAATACGACCAAAGCCATATATGGCAAACTCATGGCCAACATCATCTTAAATGGAGAAAAATTGGAATCATTTCCTTGAAAGGCAAGAACCTGCCCCTTCTCACCACTCCTCTTCAACATAGTGCTTGAAACACTTGCCAGGGCAATAAGACAAGAGAAGGAAATTAAAGGAGTTCTAATCTAAAAAGAGGAAGTTAAACTATCCCTTTTTGCAGATGGTATGATAGTTTATCTAAGGGATGCTAAAAACTCCACCAGAAAACTTCTAGAAATGATTAAGAGTTTCAGTAAAGTGGTGGGATACAAAATTAACCTAGAAAAATCAGTAGCTTTTAAATCAACAATAAACAAGTGGAGAAGAAATATAAGAAACCTTCCTACTCACAATAGCCTCAAAAAAAAAAAATACCTGGGAACAAACCTAACGAAAGACACCAAAGATCTCTACAACAAAAAATTTAAACCCAAGAAGAAGGAGATTGAAAATGACATCAAAAGATGGAAAGATCTCCCATGCTCATGGATTGGAAAAATTAATATAGTAAAAAATGTCCATTTTAGCTATATGTTCTGGCACACTCCTTTAATCCTAGCACTTGGGAGGCAGAGGCAGGTGGATATTTGTGAGTTCAAGGCCAGCCTGGTCTACAGAGTGAGTTCCAGGACAGCTGGGGCTACAGTGAGACCCTGTCTCGAAAAGACCCAAAAATGTCCATATTACCCAATTTGATACACAGATTCAACACAATGCCAATCAAAATCCCCATGAGTTTCTTCACAGACTTGGAAAAAAAAGTCCTTAAATTCATATAGAAAAACAAAAGACCCTGAATAGCTAAAGCAACCCTGACTGAAAAATGCATTACAGGAGGGATTGCCCTACCAGACTTCAAGCTATATTACAGGGCCACAGTCTTAAAGACAGCCTGGTACCGCATAAAAACATACCCCTTGACCAATGTAACAAAACCGAAGATCCAAACTTGAGCTCATACAATTTCAGCCACCTCATATTTGACAAAGGGGCAAAAAACTCTCAACCGGAGGAAGGATAACATCTTCAGCAAGTGGTGCTGGCAAAACTGGATCACTGTTTGTAGAAGAAGAAAATTAAACCCCTACCTCTCACCCTGTACAAAAATCAACTCCAACTGGATCAAAGATCTCAGTGTGAAGCCCGAAACCCTGAAGGTGATAGAAGCAAAATTTGGCAACAACCTACAAGACATAGCCGCAGGAAAAGACTGTATATCAGACAGCAGGGTACAGGAAATAAGGTCAACAGTTGACAAATGTGACCTCATAAAACTCAAAAGCTTCCATACAGTGAAAGAAACCATCAAGGGGGTGAAGAGAAAACCCACAGAGTGGGGGGAGGAAATCTTCACCAGTGATACATCTGACAGAGCATTAACGTCCAGAATATATAGACTACTCAAAAAACAAAGAAGTAAGAAAATAAATGACCTACTCAAAAGATGTAGTAAACAGCTAAACAGAGACTTCACCAGTGAGGAAGTAAAGATGGCTGAGAAACATCTTAAAAAGTGTTCAACATCATCAATAATTAAGGAAATCCAAATTAAAACCACTCTCAGATATCATCTCACTCTGATACAACTGGCTAAGATCAAGAAAACAAAGGACACCAAATGCTGGAGAGGTTGTAGGGAAAGGAGAACACTCATCTACTGCTGGTGGGGATGTAAACTTGTACAACCATTATGGAAAGCAGTGTGGAGAACCCATTAAAAAACTCAAAATAAGCCTACCACCTGAGCCAGTCATACCACTCCTGGGTATATACCCAAAAGACTCATCCTACTGCAGAGATACATGCACATCTATGTTTACTGTGGCTCTCTTCACAAAAGTGAAGAGCTGGAACCAACCCAAATGCTCAACAGATGAGTGGATGACAAAAATTTGGTACTTCTACACAATATAGTACTATTCAGTGGTAAAGAAAGATGACATCATGAACTTTGCAGGTAAATGGATGGAGCTAGAGGCCATTATGCTAAATGAAGTAATAGAGTCCCAGAAAAACAAAAGGTGAATGGTTTCCCTCATTTGTGGATACTAACCCCAAATCCCCAGTTGAAAGGCAAGCTGAACAAACATTATTGTTATATTTCTGTTTATCTGAAAGCAACTATGGTGTTATAATGTAAATCTCTCAACAGGCTCTAGAATCCACCCACCTTATTTTCAGACTCTGTAATTACTGTATATGGGTGGAAAGTATATATTCATATTTTAGAGGAATATAAAATTAAAGGAGAAAAATGTGAATTCCTAAACATAAAAAAGACTGAGAGAAAGATGCAAGACAGTTATGGCAGAATGCATGATCTGGGGTGGGGTGGGGGGAAGAGAAAGGGGAATATGATTAAATTGAACTGAAATTTGACGTCTGAAATACACAAAACATCAAAAAACTATTACATTAAAATATAAAGTTTATTTTCAGAGTTCATAATTTTGGTATATATGTGATGTATATATAGTCATATTTTTGAGCAATAAAAATGGGAGAGTGATGGTTTGAATGAGAGTGCCCTCCATAGGCTTTAAGTATTCAGACATTTTTTCGCCAGTTGGTGGCACTATTTTGGGAGATCTTAGAAGGTGTGACCATGTTAGAGGAAGTATGTCCTTGGGGGCAGGCTTAAGTTTAGCAAGCCTTGCAATCTCCAATCTCTCTCTCTCTCTCTCTCTCTCTCTCTCTCTCTCTCTCTCTCTCTTGACTTCCTGTACTCATTGCAAGATGTGAACTTTGGCTTTCTGTTCCAGCCCCGGCCACCATGCTTCCTGCCAGAATGAACTCTAATTCCCTGGAACAGTCAATCTTAGGCTCAAATAAACTCTTCCTTTTGTAAGTTCCCTTGTTCATGGTGGTTTTATCACAGTAACAGAAAAGTGACTAATACAAGGAGAAAACAACAATGACAAAAGGACTGGGTCAAATAACTGACTGAAACAGTTAACTTCTGCCCAAACAATAAACCTCTGCAGAGAAAACACTTTAAAAGCCCTAGAAAAAGATACATGTATGGCAGAATGCATGAACTGGGGTGGGGGACCTGGAAAAGGGAATATGTCTAAAATGGACTGAGAACTGATGTATTAAATACACAAAACATCAATAAAAATATTTTATAAAAAACTTGACAGGATAAAATATCATTAGAACATCTCCTGCATTTAATATCTCAAGGAATGGACTGTGAGGAAAATGATTCCTATGTCACATTTACTATAGAGGCTGTCTTCATATTTGAAGGGTGGTGGATTAGAACAATGCTCAGTTACAGTAGCAAACAAATAACAAACTTTATAAGGACTTACATGCAAAAGTAGCACGTTTCTCACCTACCCTAATTGTAGAAAATGGAATCCGCCCAGTTTTTCCACTTCTGTTCTCTGAGACTCTTAGTCCACTTATTTCTTCATGCCTTGTGTTTCCAGTCATACTCTTGGTAGTTCAATTTTCCTCGAGGCTAACATCTCTGACATTTTTAACTGAATGGTATAAAACTACATTTTAAAACAGGAAACACCCCAGTATTTTGGACCAGTTCATAAATCAACATGCTTACATCATAGGTCTGAAGCATTAAATGTATAAATATGCTCATTAACGAATTCAGGTTTAATCTCCTATTGAAGAAGATTTTTGCAGAATAAAGATAAACCTAAAAGTCAATCACCAAGAAATTCTTTATAATGAAATGTCTAAAGCATTTGGTGGACACAAAGATAAATGACTCAAGAACAATTGTATATGATGCCCAAAAGTAATGATCAGGAAAAGGCTCAAGAAAAATGCTTATATATCCTTAGGTATCACTTCAATAGAAAGATAATATTCAATATATAAGGGTCACAAGAAAAAAAAAAAGGACAGATCTTATTCTAGAAGTCAGACACATGTACTAGAATTTAGTATGATTGATATCTAAGTATTTTTAAATGTTTAGAAGAGAGAGAACATTAAGATTCATTTTACTTTAAACATTTTTAAAAGTTAAGTTTGTGTGGTGAAATCTCAGGATAACTCTAAAATAAGAAGAAAAACCCAAAATGTTTAAATTCTATTCTTGCTCTTCTCAAGTGCTATCTTATCTGTAGTGGCACAGATGGCAGCACCGGCAGCAGGGCCATGGTCAGAGAAGACAGCAGGCTTAATGAGAGAATTTGGAGATCACTCAGGGGACCTTCTCCAAGACAATCATGTGACCTCGCCAGCGGCCACGACACCCCCACTTTGCAGGGCTTGTCTCCACTGGAACTAATAACATTACCACACCTCCCAGCAGCATCCAGAGTAGATTGCTGACACTGAGTTCAGCATCCTTTCTGATTAAGGGCTGGATGATGAACATTTCTGGCTTTGCAGGTCCTACTGCCCTCCAGTGTGACAGCATCTCCATCCTGACCAGGGGAACAGCCACTGTCCACACTGCATTGTTGAGAATGGAGAACAAGAGCGGGAAAGCCCTAGGGTTCCTTGGGGGAATTCCTTCCTTTCCACTTTGTTAGTAACTGGATTACATGGCCACTCCATCACCTTCACTTCCAATGTGGACTTCAGGCTAGATGCCACAGGACGGAAGATGGAGCTCTGGAGCTCGCTGGGAGCCGGGGGTGGGGGTGGGGTTCCTTCAGTATGTGTCTGCTTGTGTCTCAGGTTTTCTTGCTGAGGAGGTGGGAAATCATAGGAGACATGTTTAGTCTTCCTCCTCATAGAGCCTGACTGGTACACATCAATGCAGTATTTAATAAAGACAAAGAAAAATCCCTAGAAGAGAAGACACTAGACACTTGATAAAATGTAAGCTCCTTTGAAATTTTACAATGTGAATAGATATTCCGAGCATATTATACAAAGAGAGTAGGGGTTTGGCAGTTTTGTAGTTGGCTAATTACATCTCTATCTGAAATTTGTGAACCTATGTAGGCATTGCTTGATTTGTGGTAAAAATGAATGACTTCTCCCATAAAATCAAATCCTTATAACTTGCACATGAAATGATCATGAGTAGATTGAAGACTATGTAAATCACAGTTGAAATAAACATGTATTTTACTTAAAATACGGGGATCTTTCTACAGGAAAAATTCAGTGCGATAATGCATCTTTTATAATTCTAGTTTCTTCACATTTACTTTCGATATTAATACGGTTAGTCTACATACATAAATTAAGTAATTGAGTGTTAAGGGTTGAACTTTGTCCCCCTCCAAATCCAAATGTTGAAATATTAATCACAGAGTAATGTTTCTGGCAGAAGTTCATTTCAAATCTAATTATGAAGACAATTACTAATAATGGAATAGGCTGGCCCCCTAAAGTGCTATGAACACTGTCTATTTAAAGGGGGAGGAATTGGAATATAAACTCCACACAGTGGGAGGATACTATGTTAAAATATAGGCAGGGATAGGAGAGATGGCTTTTATAAACAAAGCAGTGACAAATATTGTCAGCAGAAGACCATAACTTAGGGAAAAGGAAAGAAACAAATGACTCTTCACAGATTTCAGAAGGAACCGTGCTTCTTTTTTTTTTTCAAAGCCAATTTTTATTGAAGCTTTGTGCATTTCATATGAAATTTCCAATCAAATGTAGACCCATGCCCCCTTCCTTGTCCCCCCACCAGAGCTCATGCATTCTGCCAAAGATGTTTTTCATATTTTTCTCAGTTTCTTTTAAAAATTTCAATGCAGAAGTTCACTGTTTCAGTCGGTTCTTTGACCCAGTCTTTTCATTGTTGTTGTTATTATTCTTTCCAATATGCATCACTCCAAAATATACATATATGCATGCCACATATATCATAGGTTTTAGCATCTTCAGCTTATAATTTTTTTTCTTTATTAGGCTGAATGATGTCATGTTTGAAGGCTCCTCCTTGGCAAGCCCAAACCACCATCAGTTCTGCCCTTGTGCTCCACACTGGGGTCTTCCCTTCCCATGGTCACCAAATGAGGTCCAGTAGGCACGGCGTCCTGTCTTGATCTTCCTGTACTGGTGTCCATGATACAGCCTGGGTCATCCAACAATGGCAGTCTATACCCTGAAGAGGCTGAAACCCCAGTAGTAACTCAGTCCACAAGTTGGATGTCTCAGCAGTAGGAATCTGGTGCTGAAGCATTGGGGAATTCTTGGAGAGACATGAGTCTTCAGTCCATATTTGAAGGTTGAAAAGCTGTGTCTCATGTGTTTGGAGGATGGCAAAACAGTGGAAGCCAGAGGGTAGCTGCACTTGCCAGTAAGACAGGCAAAATGACTGTGATCTTTTTTAAAAAAAAATTTTGTCTTTTTACTAAGATCTCAAGCTTTATACATGAAGTACAATTTCTCAGGACTTACTATTTATTTATTTCTGGTTATACTTTCCTTTTGGACATTTAAGTCCACACAGTTAGCCCAGATTAACCAGGTTTTTGTTTTCTCAAGGTCAGTTGAGGATCTGGTCCTCAGGGGTCACTCAGGTTTTGGAGGTAGAGAGGGAGCCCCTGGCTCCTTTTGGCTTTTCATTTACCATTTCCATCCACTTGAGGACAAAGTCAGGTCTTGCTAGACCAGGCTTACTTTTTTTGAAACATGAGCAAACTTTCCTCTTTATAGACTGGACACTGGCTGAAGTGGAACCATGCTTCTTGATAGTGTGAACTTGAAGATTATGAAATTGTAAGACAATATATTTCTGATGTTTAAGTTTTCCAATTTCACTACTACTACTACACTAACACACTGATAAATGTAATAATTGGAGAAATAAAATGTTACGAACACATTTGCATTCAGGTAGGTTAAAATGGTATTTTTGACTAGTGCAAAATAATATTTTGGGAGAAATCATGCTAAATCCTGCCAAAAATAACAGAGTAAAGACAGCAACTTATTGAATCATTGTTGGCTATCATAGAAGACCATGGTAAAAAATGAAGGAAAGAAACCCAGAAAGATGGAAGAAAAATTGATTTAAAAAATGCTTGAGAATAGCTAGCAGGAAAAATCTAAGGTCTTAACACATGTCTCTTTCAAAATAAAATACAATGAAAAGGTCTCAGATTAGGGGTTCACAAGGGACACTGAGCAGACTGTCCTTTTGGTTAAGAGATTTAAAAAATATTTATATTGATTCCTTGAAAATTTCCTATAAGGTATTTTGTTCATATTCAGACTTCCTCCCTCACAGCCCCTCCTCACTGTGTTCTCAGACCCAACACTACCTCCCTACCTTCCTCACATCATATCCTCTATTATTTTTTAAGGGAGAACAAGTCTAATTGGTGCTCCCCAAATGTGCTAGGGTGTGAGTCAATACTCTGGGAGCCTGGTCAACATACCTAGCATCATGCCCTCAAAGAAAACACTGGTTCCCTCTCATAGCAGCTATCAGTTGCCAGTAACTCCTCAGCCAGGACTAGGCTTCTTGTCAATTCCTCCTGATCATTCTGGGTTTCTGTTTGGCATGAGCTTGTACAGATCCTGTGCATACTGTCGTATGCACTGTGGTTTTATGTATTAGTTTTCTGTTTCTGTGACAGAAACACTGATCACAACAATGTATAGAAGGAGGAGGTTATTTACTTTATGGTTCTAGCAGAATTAGAGTCTTTCACTGTTTGGAGGGATGGTGGTAGGAGGAAGCCAAAGGAAGCAGAGCGCTCACATCTTCAAACAGGCACAAGGAGCAGAGAGTGACTAGAAATCCCCAAAGGCTTAAGAACTCTCAACGTCTGTCCCCAGTGACATGTTTCCTCCAGCATGGCCACGCCATCTAAAGCCTCCCCAATCAGCACTACCAACTGGGGACAAAATGTCCAACTACTTGGAGCCTACGGGGGACATTCTCATTCAAACTACTTCAGATCATATATGCAACTATCCTGTTGTGTCCAGAAAACATGTTTTCCTGGTATTCAACCACTACCTGTGGCTCTTACAATCTGCTCCCTTTTCTGCAATGATTCCTGAGCCTTGGGAGGAGAAGTTGTGAGACATGTGTCCCATTCCACGCTAAGCACTTCTCAGCCTCATTCTCTGCACACTGACAAGCTGTGTGTTTCTGTGATAATTGCCATATGGTGCAATAAGAAGCTTCATTGTTGACAGCTGAGAGATGCACTAATCTACAGATATAACAAAGAAGTCATTAGGATTTGAGTTAATACCATATCCATTTAGGAGATTAATAGTAATGGGTTGTCCCTTATGGCCTGCGATCTCTCTATCCACACTGGTGGCCCTGATAACAGAGCCAGGAATGGGCTCAATTTTGTGAAATGTGTCTTAAATCTAACCAAATAGGTTTGGTTTCTCTGAAAACAATCATGCCACTATTGCACCAATATGCCTCTTGCCAGGTCAGTCTTTACTGTAGCTCACAGATTCACAACTGGGCAAGGTTGATGATTGCTTTTCTCTTTCAGTACTGTGTATAGCATCTTCTAGCAGTATGAAAACTAGAAAGTAGAGGTGAAGATTTGAAGTCTGTACTAGCTTGATTTCTCCATGTTTGTTCTATGAATCTGTGTAGTATCTTCAGCAATAGGATCTTATGGTCCAATTCTGGGGAATAATGAAGAGAAATGCAATAGCCAGTATTGTTTGAGGGTCTTTGGGATCTCCCTGATCAAAAGCTCCTAAAAAGGGAGTCTATAGGGGCAATATGCTTCTGTTACAGGACAACTCCAGTTAAACTCTTTTTATATATGTATAAGAAACTTTAAGAAGCCTTCCAAGGGTTCTCCACACTGCTTTCCATAGTGGCTGTACGAGTTTACATTCCCACCAGCAGTGGATGAGTGTTCCCCTTTCCCCACAACGTCTCCAGCACTTGGTATCATTTGTTTTCTTGATCCTAGCCAGTCTTATTGGAGTAAGATGATATCTTAAAGTGGTTTTAATTTGCATTCCTTAATGATTAATAATGTTGAGTTCTTGAGGTGTTTCTCAGACATCTCTAATTCCTTGCTTGTGAAGTCTCTGTTCAGTTCTTTGCTCCATCTATTGAGCGGGTCATTTGTTTTCTTCTTTCTTTGTTTTTTGAGTAGTTTATATATTCTGGAAATCAATGCTTTGTCAGATGTATCTGCGGTGAAGGTTTCCTCCCACTCTGTGGGATTTCTCGTCACTTCCTTGATTGTTTCTTTTGTGTACAGAAGCTTTTGAGTTTGATGAGGTCCCATTTGTCAATTGTCGACCTTAATTCTTGTGCAGCTGCTGTCTGATTTAGGAAGTCTTTTCCTACGCCTATGTCTTGTAGTCTGCTGCCAACTTTTTCTTCTATCTTCTTCAGAGTTTGGGGTTTCACGTTGAGGTCTTTAATCCGTGTGGAGTTGACTTTTGTACAGGGTGAGAGGTAGGGGTTTAATTTCATTCTTCTACAAGTGGTGATCCAGTTTTGCCAACACCACTTGCTGAAGATGCTGTCTTTTCTCCATTGTGGTTTCTTGGCCCCCTTGTCAAATATGAGATGGCTGAAATTGTATGTGCTCAGACTTGGATCTTCGGTTTTGTTCCATTGGTCAACAGGTCTGTTTTTGTGCCAGTACCAGGCTGCTAAAGTAGCATTTTTTTCATATGACTTTTTCAAAAGGCCTTGAGTGTAATTATTCCTCCTCATACTCTCTTCTCTATCCTTACCTCTAATTCTCTACCCCATTTAACTATTTTAGAAAAGTTATTAATGCCACAGACAGAGAGCAGCATGCTGTGGATCCTGAAGAGAATTCAGACTCATGAGGCTAAATGGTAGTGAACCATCTTAAAGGTTTCAGAGAGCAGTGGGAAGGTCCTATGTTATATAGTTAATGAGTAGCCATAGTACACACTTGCAATCAGGTTGATCTGATTCTTGGGCAGCAAAAGGCCTAACAGCAATAATACAAAACAAAGTTTGTTTTGCTCACAGATCCATCCAGATTGTATAGAAAGGATGTTGGCAGGGGGTGGTCAATTGTGCTAATAATTGCAGCCTGCGTGGAGACATACCACAGCTGGAGCTAGAGAAGACTCAAATTACACAGGGAATATGTGCAAAACCCCACAAATATCAAGATGTGTGTGGTGAGGGAGAAATTACGAGGAATCTTAATGATTTAAGAGAAATAAGAGCCAGAAGCAATGTCCAGCTGGGTGAGTTGCAGGACTTAAATAAGAATATTAAAATATTATTGCAAATGCTTCTGGCTTTTATTAATCGTTCCATATTAAAGGATGACTGGATAAAATAATAATAAAGGCAAAACATAGCCCACAATATCATAAGGCTCCCATGGAAACTTCTCCCATTGGCAGACATATATTATGACAATTAAGACAGCCATCCAACATCTTTGGGGTTTAAGCAAAGGGATTTTAACTAATTGCAAGTTCTTTATAATGAAACAAGAGTCCATTATTCTTTTTGATGCCAACTCTGTCAGAATAGAGGGATGCTGTCCCATGTGGACAGGAAAAATATACTTATTTCCTTCTACTCTTCCCTGTACAGAAACTGTTTCATGGTCTCTCTAACCAAGCTAAAGTTCCCATCTTCCCTACTTGTCTAGGGATGAAGAGCTCCTCATTGTGGTATGGTAGCTCTGAGACATTAGAAGATTAGAATTTTTACAGGTCCATGCTCAGTAAGGCCTATATTTCCTGTGCCAAGACCCCAATGGTATGAGCTTTCCTACTTCAATATCTGGTAGCTGGTAGGACCTGGGAAGGGAAACTTGGGAAGAAAACAGTTCTTTTTCCCTCATGGCTGGAGGATGGGGGGGGGGGACGCCTAGCCCTGTGGTCTTGACTACAAGTGACAGCTTCCATTGCTCTGAGCTTTCTGAAGTAGAAGATATGCTCTACATATTTTGGGTGCCTGTAAACATGGCTCATTCTCTATCTTGTGACCAGCTTGTAAAAGATCCACAGTGGGTGATGCGGAGGGAACAAAGCTGATAGGAATAAAGGATCCACAGGAGGCAGCCAGCGGGAAGCAACCCCTCCTCCCCTGCACCCAGGCCCTTTTCACAGTGCAAAGGGAAGATAATTCTTTGCTGCTGCCAAGGGGCCTGGGTTCAACTGAATCAGACTCTAGAACAATGCATGCTCACAAGCATTGTTTAGAATAATACATTATTTAGCCAGCAATTAGCGGAAGCTAATAGTTGGGTGTGATAACAATAGATGCAGATCAGCCAGATGTTCAATGAGATGAGGGGAAAAGAGAGTTTAAAAAACACACTAAAATTAGTCAGTCCTGGACAGTCAGTAGGACAACCGTGAAAACCCAAGGCTGGATCCTGTGCATAACCATTCTAGAGGCTTCTTTGCAGGGAAGTTGTCTTTAATCTCATATATGACAGAAAGACCACAGAAAACAGAACAAAACAAAAAATCTGTTTCTTTGATAGTCACAACAAAAGTGGCAAAGCTTTAGCTAACTAATAATATGGGATGAGACATGGTTTCCTAGCATCAGAAATTAAGAAGGGATATTACCACAGACTTTACAGAACAGTAGTGGGCTAGAAGGCAATTTTTTTTTTTTTAATTTTTATTGATGGTTTGTGCATTTTATACATCATTTTCCAATTCAGATCAGGCATATTTCCCTTTCCCTTCCCCCCCACCCCCACCCCATCAAATTATATATGACTTATGTCAACCAAGTAGATCACTTAGGTGGAATGAACATATTGATAGAAGGACACAAAAAATTAAAATAGAATCAAATAACATCTAAGGGGATGTATAAAAGTAAAGAAAGAATGAATGATGCATAAACTTCACAAGTAAAGCCTACAGCAAAATGACTTTGCTGGCAGAATCTACTACTGAGCATTCTAAAAAGAACTGATCCTTCACTATACCTTACAGAAGGTAAGAACTGTGAACACATTCCCCACATTATATGAAGTCAGTACTATCCAGATACCAAAACCAGACAAAGATGGCAAAGAAAGGATGTTACAGAGAAATTTTGCTCATAATGACAGAAATTACTCATGAAATGCTTACAACTGTTCTTGAAGAATTTTAAAGATGTAGAATGATAAAGGAGTTTATGACCAAAATGGAAGGATGGCTTAATATACCAAAAGTAACATGATACAAGATATTAATAGAATAATTTCCAATATGAGTATGTAAAATACTTTTCAAAAAATGTAAATTCCTTTACTGGTAAGTATTTTAAGCTGTATGTTAATTTAAATATCTCTGTCATATCTGAGTGTATGTGACAGTTTGGCAGTTACATAAAAGTTAAACATAAAATTCCCACACTTTTAAGCTTTTGTGGGCGAGGAGAGGAGGTTTTAGGGAGACAAGAAGATGTATCTCTTTCAAGAAAAAGGTCTTTAAAAATGTTGGACACACAGTGGAATTAGAGTTTTAGTTTACTCACACAAGGCAAGGTGTCTTCTCTTAAAAGCTTCTGAAATAACAGGTGGCCTGAACCACAAGGAAGCAGATTTGGTTAACACACAGATGTGATTTGGGAAAGAATAGGGGAATGGGATTGAAGGATATGTGACAAGGTCACAGTAGGCTGGACAGTGTGGATTGGTTGATGTCAGGTCCAAATTGTCTTGGACCCCATGTGGAAGAAAGAAAGGTGTAATCTCTCCCTGCTTGAAGTAGCTCCTTGAGAGACCAGAATCTAACATTTCAAACCTTTTTGTTTACATAAAAAAGAGAAACAGAAGAATGATTTTATAGAAAAAGGTATGGAATAGTTTTGATGGATATAAATATCAAATTTCTATCTGCTTCTTGCTGAATTTGGAATGCTGTCAGCATGCCCTCCTTCCCATCTCACAGTGGGTTATCAAGGGATGGTCTTTGGGTCAGAGGCTTGTACTATATTCTTGCATCAATGCATGTTGTCTACATGAATCCATGTAGAGTGTCGGGTGGGTAAATCAGGTCAACAGACAGATTAGAGCAGAGCCTATGGAGATAAGGATCAGAATGAGCCAGACCTGATGGTGCATTCCTTTAATCCCAGCACTCAGGAGAGAGAAGGAGGCAGATCTTTGTGAGATAAGGCCAGCCCAGTTTACATAGTGAGTTTCAGGCAAGCTGGAGCTACAGAGAGACCCTTTCTCAGCTCAGCAACCAAACAAGCAAAAAGAGTAAGAATGATCGTTAAGAGGATACAATAGACATAAACCAGGGGGTTCAAGATAAGTTCTGAAGTAATTTGTTCTATTATTCTGATGCCTGCTGTTGGAGTTTAGAAGCACAGTCAGCTAACATTTTTGTTGTATCTCTGGCCAGGATAGACTGACTTACATAAAAGCAAAGCTCCTCTTAAATAGGAGCAAAGTCATCTTTTTCTGCTGTCAAGAGTTCTAGACTCTCCTATCTTGAAGTGCACTCAATGGCAAGGGGTGCATTGGATACTGTATTCTTGACAGGCTTTGAAATATTTACTCATGTCTTTCTTGTATGTTTTTGAAACAAGGAATGTGATAGTACAGCACTGATTTTTGTGCTACCATTTTTGTGCCAGTGCTTGCCGTTTTGTCCAAGGCCATAAGAAGAGCAAGAAGAAGAAGAAGTCTCCTTTTCAATGTTTGACCAATTAAGTGGACTACAAAGATCTGATTATTAGGGAGCTCATCTAAATTTGTAGAATAGTATATTAGGGTGCAAGTCCCATCCAGTTGACAGGAAGATGAAGGAGATCAACGTTATCCAGAAAAAGATGATGTCATGTTCAAATAGACAGGTAGTGAGGTAGAGTATTCCAGCTTGCTTTCTGTTGCTGCAACAAACACCATTTCCAAAAGGAACTTGGGGAAGGAAGAGTTTATTTTATCTGACAGTTTACAGTCTACTATTGAAGGAAGTCAAGACCAGAAGTCCAGGTGGGGGCTTGAAGTGGAATGCTACTTTTTAAATTCTTTTATTGATGTTTTTGTATTTCAGACATCAAATTTCAGTTCGATTTAAGCATATTCCCCTTTCCCTTCCACCCCACCCCAGATCATGCACCTGCCATAAGTGTCCTGCATCTTTCTCTTAGTCATTTTTTATGTTTAGGTATTCACATTCACATTTTCCTCCTTTGATTTTATATTAGTCTAAAATATGGATACATACTTTCCATACATATACAGTAATTACAGAGTCTGAAAATAAGTGGTGGGTGGATTATAGAACTGGTTGAAAGATTTACATTATAACAACATAGTTGCTTTCAGATAAACAGAAATATAACAATAATGTTGTTCAGCTTGGTGTTCAACTGGGGATTTGGTGTTAGCATCCACGAATGAGGGAAACCATTCACCTTTTATTTTTCTGGGACTGTGTTACTTCAATTAAAATAATGGCTTCAAGTTCCATCCATTTACCTGCAAAGTTCATGATGTCATCGTTCTTTATCACTGAATAGTACTCCATTGTGTAGATGTACCACATTTTTGTCATGCACTCATTTGTTCAAGGGAATTTGGGTTGGTTCCATCTCTTGGCTATCGTGAAGAGAGCTTCAGTAAACATAGATGTGCCTGTATCTTTGTGATGGGGTGAGTCTTTTGGGTATATATTCAGAAGTGGTATGACTGGGTTGGGTGGTAGGGTGGTAGGCTCATTTCGAGTCTTTTAAGAGTTCTCCACACTGCTTTCCATAATGGTTGTACAAGTTTACATTCCCACCAGCAGTGGATGAGTGTTCCCCTTTCTCCACAACCTCTCCAGTATTTGGTGTCTTTTGTTTACTCGATCTTAGCCAGTTGTATTGGAGTGAGATGATACCTGAGATTGGTTTTAATATGCATTTCCTTAATTACTAATGATGTTGAACACTTTTTAAGATGTTTCTCAGCCATCTTTAATTCCTCACTGGTGAAGACTCTGTTCAGCTCTTTATTCCATCTTTTGAGTAGATCATTTGTTTTCTTCTTTGTTTTTTGAGTAGTTTGTATATTCTTGACGTTATTGCTCTGTCAGATGTATCACTGGCAAATGTTTCCTCCC
This sequence comes from Rhizomys pruinosus, assembly GCA_009823505.1. NCBI lineage: Eukaryota > Metazoa > Chordata > Mammalia > Rodentia > Spalacidae > Rhizomys > Rhizomys pruinosus. The sequence continues at coordinate 513,672 of VZQC01002081.1, read as the reverse complement.
ACTTTGTGGGTTTTCTCTGGACTTCCTTGATTGCTTCTTTTGCTGCACAGAAGCTTTTGAGTTTTATGGGATCCCATTTGTCAACTGTTGACCTTACTTCCTGTGCACTCTGATTTAGAAAGTCTTTTCCTATATCTATGTCTTGTAGGTTGTTGCCAACTTTTTTCTTCTATCACCTTCAGGGTTTCAGGCTTCATGTTGAGATCTTTGATTCACTAGGAGTTGATTTTTGTACAGGGTGAGAGGTAGGGATTTAATTTTGTTCTTCTACAAATGGTGATCCAGTTTTGCCAACACCATTTGCTGAAGATGTTATCCTTCCTCCATTGAGGGTTTTTTGTGCCTTTGTCAAATATGAGGTGGCTGAAATTGTATGAGCTCAAGTTTGGATCTTCAGTTTTGTTCCATTGGTAAGTGGATATGTTTTTGTGCCAATACTAGGCTGTCTTTATGACTATGGCCCTGTAATATAGCTTGAAGCCTGGTAGAGCAATTCCCCCTGTATCCCCCTGTATTACATTTTTCACTCAGGGTTGCTTTAGCTATTCAGGGTCTTTTGCTTTTCCATGTGAATTTAAGGATTATTTTCCCAAGTCTGTGAAGAAGCTCATGGGGATTTTGATTGGGATTGCATTGAATCTGTATATCAATTTGGGTAAAATGTACATTTTTACCATACTAATTTTTCAAATCCATGAGCAAGTTAGGTCTTTCCATCTTTTGATGTCATGTTTAAAATTTTTGTTGTAGAGATCTTTATACCTTTGGTTAGGTGCGTTCCCAGGTATTTTGTTATTTTTGAAGCTATAGTGAGTGCAAAGGTCTTCTTACATTCCTTCTTCACTTATTTATTGTTGGTAAAGAAAGGGTACTGATTTTTCCAGGTTAATTTTCTATCCCACCACTTTACTGAAACTTTTAATCATTTATAGAATTTTTCTGGTGGAGTTTTTAGCATTCGTTAAGTAAACTATCATATCATCTGCAAAAGGGGATAGCCTAACTTCCACTTTTCCAATTATACTCCTTTAATTTCCTTCTCTTGTCTTATTGCCCTAGCTAGTGTTTCAAGCACTATGTTGAAGAGGAGTGGTGATAAGGGGCAGCCTTGCCGGGTTCCCACCTTTAAGGGAAATGGTTCCAATTTTTCTCCATTTAGGATGATGTTGGCAGTGGGTTTGCTATATATGGCTTTGATCATGTTGAGGAATGTTCCCTTCAGTCTGATTCTCTCTAGGACTTTAAACATGAAGAGATGCTGGATCGTGTCAAAGGACTTTCCTGCACCAATTGAGACAATCGTGTGGTTTTGTCTTTTAGTCCATTTATGTGTTTTATGATATTTATTGATTTATGTATGTTGAACCATCCCTGCATCTCTGGTATGAATCCAACTTCATCATGATGGATGATCTTTTGATGTGGGTCTGTATGTGATTTGCAACTGTTGAGAATTTTTGCATCTATGTTCATTAATGAGATGGGTCTATAGCTTTCTTTTTTGGTTGTATCTTTGCCTAGTTTTGGTATTAGAGTGATGCTGGCTTCATAGAAGGAATTTGGGAGATTTCCTTCTGTTTGTATCCTACTGAACAGTTTGAGCAGTAATGGTTGTAGGAAATCTTTAAATGTTTTATAGAATTCTGCCATGAAACCATTTGGAACTGGGTTTTTTTTTTTAGTTGGGAGGTTTTTAATTACATCTTCAGGTTCCTCAAATATTATGGGTCTGTTTAAACTGTCAATCTCTTCTTGGTTAAGCTTTGGTAGTTCCCAGGATTTCAGATATAAATCCATTTGTCTTAGGTTTTCAAATTTAGTGGAGTATAGGTTTTTGAAGTATTACCATATTATTGTCTGTATGTTTACTTTGTCTGTTGTGATGTTTCCCCTTTCATCATGAATACTACTGATTTGGAGTTGCTCTCTCTCTCTCTCTCTCTTTTGGTTAACTGGGCTAGAGGTATGTTTATTTTGTTCATCTTTTCAAAGAACCATCTTTTGGATTCATTGATTTTATGTATTGTTTTCTTTCTTTCTATTTCATTGATTTCTGCTCTGATTTTTGTTATTTCTTTCTGTCTGTTGTGTTTAGGGTTCATTTGTTGTTGTCTCTCAAGTGTTTTTAGCTGCCATGTTAGATAATTTATTTGTGCCCTTTCTGTTATTTTTTTTAATGTGGGCACTTAAGGCTATAAATTTCCCTCTCAAGACTGCTTTTAAAGTATCCCACAGGTTTTGTTGTGTTGTATTGTCTTTTTCATTCAGTTCTATGAATACTTTTATTTCACTCTTTATTTTTTCCCTGACCCATTCATTATTCAGGATTGTGTTGTTTAGTCTCCATGTATTCCTGTAGCTAGATGGGCTTGTTTATATTGAGCCTTATTGCACTGAGGCCTGATAGAATGCATGGAATAATTTCTATCCTTTTGTATTTGTTGATGTTTCTTTTGTGCCCCAGTATGTGGTCAATTTTGGAGAACGTTCCATGAGGCACAGAGGAGAAAGTATTTTCTCTGGTGTTTGGGTGGAATATTCTGTATATGTCTGCATAGGTCCATTTGGTGTATTGCATTGTTCATTCCTGATGTCTCTCTGTTTATTTTTTGTCCTGTTGATCTATACAAGGAGCTCAGTGGGGTGTTGAAGTCCCCCAGTATAGGTGTGTTAAGATTAATCTGTGTCTTGAGGGCCTGCAGAGTAGTCTTTATAAAGTTAGGTGCACCAAAGTTTGGTGCATAGACATTAAGGATTGCGAAGTCCCCATAGTTAATCATTCCTTTGACAAGGATGTAATGGCCCTCTTTGTCTTTTCTGATTAATTTTACTTTGAGATCTATTTTGTCTGACATTAGAATAGCCACTCAGCTTGTTTCTTGATAGCATTTGCTTGGAATATTTTTTTCCATCCTTTCACTGTAAGATCATGTCTGTCCTTGAGGGCGAGACAGGTTTCTTGCAGGCAGCATATAGAAAGATTCTGTTTCCTAATCCATTCTCCCAGTCTATAGCTTTTGTTTGGGGAGTTTAGATCATTAGTAATTAAGGTTATTAGTGAGAGATGTGTGTTGCTTCCTTTCACCTTATTTTTTGTTTGCATTCTTGGTCTAGGTTTGTATTTACTCTGTTATGATTTTGGTGCTTTCTCTCTTTAATTGCTTTGGGATAGTTGCTCCTTTCCTCTGTTCTTTGCATTGCTTCAAGGATTTTCTGAAGTGTTGGTTTCTTAGACATGTATTTTTTCATCCTGTTCATGTCATGAAAAAATTTTCTTTCTCCTTCAACTATAATTGACATTTTTGCTGGGTATAGTAGTCTGGGTTGCCATCTAAAGTCATTTAGCACTGGGAATACTTTGGTCCACATTCTTCTCACTTTCATAGTTTGCACTGAGAAGTCAGCTGTAATTCTGATGGGTTTCCCATTATATGTAACATGATGTTTTTCTCTTGTGGATTTCGGTATTTTGTCTTTGCTTTGAGCATCTAGTGTTTTAACAATTATATGCCATGGGGAATCTCTTTTCTGGTCCTGTCTATTTGGTGTTCTATGTGCTTCTTGTATTTGTATGTGTTTGTCTTTTTTCAGTAATTATCCTGTTGAAGATCTGGTCATAGTGTTGTGTTGGGATTCTTCTCCTTTCCCTATCCCTATGATGCAGAGGTTGGTCTTTTCATAGTGTCCCACATTTCCCAGTTGTTCTACTCTTGTTTTTTTTTTTTTTTTTCATAACCTTTGAGGTTTCTAGCTGAGCTGTGTTATTCTGTCGGTCTGATATTCTTTTTTCTGCTTCTTCCATTCTGCTTCTGAGGCTTTTTCCCATCCTTTCCTGGTGATTGGATGAATATTTAATTTCTTTTTTCATTTCATTCTGTGATTTCTTTAGATTTTCCACTTCTTTTTGGAGCCTGTCATTCTTATCTTGTAGCTCCTTGGTTCTTTGGTCATTTTCTTTTTTTCATTTCAGCCTGGGATCTTTTCAGCATTTCCACTTCCTTCTGGAGTTTGTCATTTTCTCCCTTTAGTTCTTTCCGACGTTTGTCATTATCTCCCTCTAGTTCCTTCTTGAGTTTTTCATTCTCTCCCCTTAGTTCTCTAATTACTTTGAATATGTCTACAATTGTTCTTCTAAGGTCTGTGTCTTAGTTTCCTTGCAGGGAGATCTCATTTTAGGGATCTTCTGTAGGGTTGGTAGTTTGATGTGGATTCATTATGAGCTTTTCCCATGTTTTTTCTTTGTGTCTTTGGCATGTGGAATTGTTTATTGTTACTTTGGATTGTGGCACCTCATCACTGGGGGAGCAGACTATGATCACTAATATTGCACCTGCTCGATCCTCTGCACCACAGTTCCACCAGATGGAGGGGGGTTTGCTACTTTGACCTGCATGCCAGTACCCTGTTGGCCAATTCATGCCATGTGCTAATCACATGCTGCTCTTGTGCTGTCTGTGAGTCTAACTCTGCCAACTTCGCACTCTGGGACTCTAAGGTTGGATGGCTCTGGGTAATACCAAGCCTCCATGGGGAGGAGGGGTGAACAAAGCACAAAGGCAGGCAGGGCTCAACTGGTCTGTCACAGGCTGGTGTTGTGCAGGCCGCAGGTGAAGTCTGCTCACTTCACCACGCACAGGGCACCAGCTCCACGAACAATAGTTACTGGATCACTCCCCAGCTATGTTTTTTATACAGTCCAGGCCCACTGGCACAGGGATGGTACCATTCACTGTGGTTTGGGCTGTGCCATATTAATTAGGAAGAAATGCTCTAAGAAAGTGCTCCACAACTGTGCACATGCCAATCTGATAGAGGAAATTCTTCCACTGAGTTTCCATCTTGCCTAGTATGTCCAGTTGTCAACCAAAATTAGCCATCACATGAAAGGAGAAGAAATGGAATAACTGGTATATAATTATTTATTCATGGATTTATTTTTCCAGACCAAAGAGGCAGGCTAAGGCTGTCTCCATGAAGTGCTGAAGGCTAACAGAAAGGTTGGGGCTTAAAGTATTTTGTAAGACATAATGAACTGCCAAATGATATAATCTGGGATCATCTGGGAAGTCTCAATTAAGGATTACCTGTATTGGCTTGGCTTATGATGCATTTTCTTAATCGGGTTAATTGTGGTTGGAAGTCCCACACTGAATGTAAGCAGTGCCATTTCAAGGGCTGGCCCCTTCCTGGACTAACTGAAGAGGAGAAAATGAGCTGAGCACTAGCATACATGCATTATTTAAATGCTCTCTTCTTGACCATGGATATAATGGGACTAGATGCTTCAAGTTCCTTCTGCCTTGAATTCCCACCATGATGGACTCTCACTTGGAATTGAGACAAATAAACAGTATCTCCCTTAGCTTGCGTTTGTCTGAGTATTTTATTACAGCAAAATTAAGACCATATGTATTCAGATGACAGTACGAGTAGGAGTTAGAGAGGGAGATGATTTTTTGGCATGTTTATGCAAATTCCCTATTTACTGGCAGCCATAGGAAAAGACCAGTGAGTAAATCTGGACAACCTTGACAGTATGAAAACCTGAAGGGATTGATGTGGAAAGGGAAAGGGAGGTGTATATATAAATGGAGAGAAAAACAGAAGGACTGTCTCATTTCAGGTAGGCAAGATTGGATGGCTGACCCAATAAAAGCAGTGATCAAAGACAGACATTGTGCTGGATAGCTTTAGGGTCAAGATGACACACCCAGGTTGAGCAAGCCTTAAATGTAGAATTTCCTCTATTGGACTGGCCTGTGGCCATGTATGTGGAATATTTCCTTGATTGAGCATTGTGGAAGGGCCCAACCTTCTGTGGGCAGTGCCATTCCTGGGCATATCATTCGATATTGTATAAGAAAGCAGGCTAAGCATGGGACCATGGGACAGGGAGCAAGCCATAAAGCAGCATTTCTTCCATGGCCTATGCTTCAGCTCCAGTTTCCAGGTTCTTGCCGTGAATTCTACCTTGGGCTTTCTCAGTAATGAGCTATGACCCAGCAGATGTAAGATTAACAAACCCTTTCCTCTCCAAGTTGATTTTTGTTAGATCGTTTTGTCACAGCAATTGAAAGCAAAGTATAACAGGAGTGATAGTAATGGTGAGGCTGCACAGAGGAGGATCTAGGTGTCCTAATCACCTCTAGAGAAATCAAAATAAAGGAGGTGATGGCGACCATGTTGGTTTCAAGTGTTCTGAAATGAATGTTCTTACCAAATGCTAAATATGGAACCTTTTATTTACAGACAGGTACACCATACAACACTCATCAAGGAAGCTTGTTTTTGCAATAGATGGAGGCTACTGCAGAATCCCCAAACTGTAAAACACAGAGAATAAGCCAGGTGTGGTGGCTCATGCTTTTAATCCCAGCACTTGGAAGGCAGAGTCAGGCAGATCTCTGTGAGTTCAAGGCCAGCCTGGTCTACATAGTGAGTTCCAGGGCAGTTGGGATTAAAGGGAGACCCTGTCTCAAAAATACAAAAAAAATAACACAGAGAATATATGTCTGAGAGATGCTCAGTCCTAGATGACACATTTACAGTTGAACATCTAAACCTAAGGCTCTTGGAACATAGGGGAAAGAGTGGTTGAGAGAAAAGGAGTACTTCCCTCAACCCTCACCAAGAGGGCTTTAAGCCCAATTATTTAGATGTTGATTACTCCTGAGATAAAATTGTCCATATTGGCCCAATAGAGATAGTTTTCTGAGCTAGTCATTGTGGTTGTTAGGATAAGATTTTCTATACAAATATAAGAAGCACATAGATCAGGAAAGAAATTTTCCAGGAATATCATAGTGAAGACATTAATTATACAGAACAAGAAAAGGGTGTTAAAAGCTACAAAATAAAAACCACAAGTTTCATTTTTAAAGGAAACAATATATAAAGGAAACCCCACCAGAATAATAGCTGACTTTTCAATGGAAACATTAAAAGTCAGAAGAGCTTAGAAAAGACTAAAGTGCCAACCCAGAGTATTTTATCTAGAAAAACTATGTGCCATAGTTGAAGCAAAAAGAAAAATCCTTTCATGATATAAAGAGGCTGATTTCATGTCCATCATACCAGCCCAATAAAAAACCCTGGAAGCAATATTACAGAGTGAACAAAAGAATAAACATAGCCAAGAGACTATAGAAAGGAGCAAATGAAGCTCTGATTACTGAAACACCAAATAGGATTAAGATCACAAACAGAAAATAAAATGGTGGCAATAAACATATGTCTTTCAATAATAAGCTTAAACATTAATGCCTACCCCTTCCCAACCAAACAACACAGATTAATTGAATGGATTGAAAAATATAATTTTTTATTGCATGGAAAAAACTCACTGTAAATTACTTTTCTGTTGCTGTGATAAACCACCATGACCAAGGGAACATATAAAAGGAAGAGTTTATTTGAGCTTGTGATTCATGGTTCCAGGGAATTAGAGCCAATTGTGGTGAGAGACATGGTGGCCAGGGCTGGGAGCAGAAAGCCAAGGTTCACATCTCCCAGTGAGCACAGGAAGTTAAGAGAGAGAGAGAGAGAGAGAGAGAGAGAGAGAGAGAGAGAGAGACTGAAGGCTGCAAGGCTTGTTAAACTCACTAAGTCTGCCCCCAATGACATACTTCCTCCAACATGGCCACACCTTCTAAGATCTCCCAAAACAGTGTCATCAACTGTTGACAAAATGTCTGAATACTTAAAGCCTATGGGGGGTCATTTTCATTCAAACCACCACACTCAACTTACATTAAAGGATAAGTATTACCTTAAGGAGAAAGGATGGAAAAAGTATTCTAAGCAAGTGAGGAGTCCCAAGAAGGCATTGCTATCCTAATATCTGACAAAATAGACATCAAACTAATGTTAATCTTAATAGATAATAGGATTAAGGGAACAAGCAACAATGAAGACATTATAATCCTAACTACATATTTACCAAAATCTGTCACAAAATTTCATAAAACGTTTACTACAAGACATAAAAGTAACTCTCCATCAGTAATAGTAGGTGATATCAATACCCAACTTTCTCCCATAGGCAGGTGATCTTGACAAAAATTAAACAGAAAAATATTAGAATTAAATGATGCAATAGATAAAATAGACCTAACAGACATTTAGAGAATATTCTGGCCAAGCACCAAAGAATGCACATTTACTCTGTAGTCCATAAAAGCATCTTTAAAATAGATCACATACAAAACAAATTTCACCAAATACAGAAAAATTTAAACAACTTTATGTTTCATATTTGACCACGTGGAAAGGTAACAAAAGAATCTGCAGTAATTACATGGAAACTGGACAACACATTACTTAATTGGTGAATGGATCAAAGAAGAAATCAAGAAATGAGAAAATACCTTAAATTAAATGAAAATACAACCTAATAAAACTTATGGGACACATTAAGAGAAGTTCTAAGAGGTAGACAGCCCTAAACACCTACATTTAAAAAATCAGAAATAATAGAAACAAAAACTTAATGATGTAGCTCAGAAATCTTGAAAAAGAAGAACAAACCAAACCCAAATTCAGTAGATGGGAAGAAATAATAAAATCCTAAGAACAAATCAATGGCATAGAAACAAAGAATACAATGTGAAGAATCAAGGAATCTAAGAGCTGGTTCTTTGAAAAGATAACAAAGATCAACAGATTCATCCCAATTAACAAAAAGAAAGAAAGAAGAAACCCAAATTAATGGATCAGAAATTCACAAGGAAATATTACAACAGACACACACACACAAAAAAATCCAGAATATTATAAGGGAATACTTTAAAAACCTACGTTCTGGGGCTGGGAAGATGTTCATTTCCGGAGCACCTACATGGCAACTAACAACTCTTTGTAACTACAATTCCAGGGGATTCAAAACCTTTTTCTGAGCTCTACAGGCATTGCCTGTATGGGTGCACCTATAGGGTGCATTACATATGTACAAGCAATGCACTTACATACATAAATTTAAAAAGTAAATAAAAATGTAAGTCACAACAAGAAAAATGGAAAATTACAGGCCAATATCCTTGATGAACTTAGATAAAAAATACACAATAAAATACTTGCAAACTGTATACAAACATACAGCAAAATACAACCTCCCATGATCAAATAGGCTTTTTTTTTGAGAAGCATAGATTGTTCAACATACATAAGTCAAGGCAGGTAGGTCTCTGTGAGTTCAAGGCCAGCCTGGTCTACGTAGTGAGTTCCAGGACAGCTAGGGCTACAGGGAGACCCTGTCTCAAAAAAACAAAACAAAAAACCCAGCAAACAAACAAAATTCATATAATCAGACTTAATGACAAAAATTTCATGAATAGTGCAGGAGATGCAGAAAAGATCTTTGGCAAAATCCAACATGATTTCATGACAAAAGTACCAGAGAGAATAGGATTAGAAGAAACATGCCTCAACCTAACAGATCATGTACATGAGAAATCCAGCGCTAACATCATTCTAAACGGAGAACAACTCAAAACATTCCCACCAAATCAGGAATGAGTTGGGAGTACTCACTATTCCTACTCCTTTTCAGTATCTTGCTTGAAACTCTAGCTAAAACAATAAGAAATGAGAAGCAAACTAAGTATACACTATTAGGAAAAGAAATCAATTTATCCCCATTTCCACCAGAAATTTAGAAATGCTCAATACTTTTAGTAAAGTGGCATTATATAAAAATCAACTTATAAAATGATTAGGCACTTTATATACCAATAAGAAGTATGTAGAGAAAGAGAAGATCGATATACCCCCATTTTTTATTGATGTTTTGTGTATTTCATACATCATTTTTCAATTCAGTTCAGGCATACTCTCTTTTCCCTTCCTCCCACCCCACCCCATCCAGGATCATGCATTCTGCCATAAATGTCCTACATCTTTCTCTCAGTCTTTTTTTATCTTTTAAGAATTTACATTTTCCTCCATTAATTTTATATTACTCTAAAATATGGATACATAATCTCCACCCATATACAGTAATTACAGAGTCTGAAAATAATTGGTGGGTGGATTCTAGAGCCTGTTGAGAGATTCACATTATAACAACATAGCTGCTTTCAGAATATATAACCATAATGTCGTCCAGCTTGCCTTTCATCTGAGGGATTTGTTGTTAGCATCCACAAATGAGGGAAACCATTCTCTGTCATTCTGGGATTGTGTTATTTCACTTAGCATAATGGCTTCAAGCTCCATCCATTTACCTGCAACGTTCATAATTCCATCTTTCTTTTTATTTTTTTTTATTTTATTTTATTATTTATTTATGTGTATGAATGTATTGTCTGTATGTAGGTTTGTGCACCCATGTCGTACAATGCTGCGGAGGTCAGAAGAGGGTGTCGGATTCCCCTGGAACTGGAGTTCTCCTGGAATTGGAGTTACAGACAGTTCACAGCCACCATGTGGGTGCTGGGGATCCAAACCCGGTCCTCTGCAAGAGCAGTCGGTGCTCTTAACCACTAGGCCATCTCTCCAGCTCCAATGCCATCTTTCTTTACCACTGAATAGTACTCCATTGTGTAGATGTACCACATTTTTGTCATCCACTCATCTGTTGAGGGGCATTTGGGTTTGTTCCAACTCTTCGCTATTGTGAAGAAAGCTGCAATAAACATGAGTGTGCATGCATCTCTGCAGTAGGATGAGTCTTTGGGGTATATACCCAGGACTGATAGACTGGGTCAGGTGGTAGGCTCATTCTGAGTCTTTTAAGGGTTCTCCACACTGCTTTCCATAGTGGTTGTACAAGTTTACATTCCCACCAGCAGTGGATGAGTGTTCCCCTTTCCCCACGACCTCCCCAGCATCTGTTGTCTTTTGTTTTCTTGATCTTAGCTAGTCATATTAGAGTGAGATGATATCTGAGGGTGGTTTTAATTTGTACTTCCTTAATTATTAATGATGTTGAGCATTTTTTATGTGTATGAGTGTACTGTCTGCATGTAGCTTAGTGCACCCGTGTCATGCAATGCCATGAAGGTCAGACGATGGCGTCAGATTCCCCTGGAACTTAAAGACATTTCTTAGCTTCCATGTAGGTGCTGGGGATTGAACTCGGGTCCTCTGCAAGAGCAGTCAGTGCTCCTAACCACTAGGCCGCTCTCCAGTCCTGATGTTGAGCATTTTTTAAGACGTTTCTCTGCCATCTTTAATTCCTCACTGGTGAAGACTCTGTTCAGCTCTTTACTCCATCTTTTGAGTAGGTCCTTTGTTTTCTTACTTCTTTGTTTTTTGAGTAGTCCATATATTCTTGATGTTAATGCTCTGTCAGATGCATCACTGGTGAAGATTTCCTCCCACTCTGTGGGTTTTCTCTTCACCCCCTTGATTGTTTCTTTCACTGTATTTAGAAGCTTTTGAGTTTTATGAGGTCCCATTTGTTGACTGTTGACCTTACTTCCTGTGCAGTTACTCTCTGATTTAGAAAGTCTTTTCCTAAGCCTATGGTTGTTGCCAACATTTTCTTCTATCACCTTCAGGGTTTCAGGCTTTATGTTGAGATCTTTGATCCACTAAGAGTTGATTTTTGTACAGGGTGAGAAGTAGGGGTTTAATTTTGTTCTTCTACAGATGATGATCCAATTTTGCCAGCACCATTTGCTGAAGATGTTATCCTTCCTCCATTGAGGGCTTTTTGCCCCTTTGTCAAATATGAGACAGCTGAAATTGTATGAGCTCAAGTTTGGATCTTTAATTTTGTTCCATTGGTCAACAGGTCTGTATTTGTGCCAGTACCAAGCTGTCTTTATGACTATGGCTCTGTAATAGAGCTTGAAGTCTGGTAGAGCAATCCCCCCTGTATTGCATTTTTCATGTAGGGTTGCTTTAGCTATTCAGGGTCTTTTGTTTTTCCATATGAATTTAAGGACATTTTTTTCCAAGTCTGTGAAGAAACTCATAGGGACTTTGATTGGGATTGCATTGAATCTGTATATCAATTCGGGTGAAATGGACATTTTTACTATGTTAATTTTCCCAGTCCATGAGCATGGGAGGTCTTTCCATCTTTTGATGTCATTTTCAAACTCATACTTCAGGAGCTTAAAATTTTTGTTGTAGAGGTCTTTGATATCTTTGGTTAGGTTTTTTTCCCCAGGTGTCTTATTATTTTTGAGGCTTTTGTGAATGGGAAGGTCTTCTTATTTTCCTTCTCCACTTGTTTATTGTTGGTGTAAAGAAAGGCTACTGATTTTTCTATGTTAATTTTATAGTTTGACACTTTACTAAAACTCTTAATAATTTCTAGACATTTTCTGGTGGAGTTTTTAGCATCCCTTAGGTAAACTATCATATCATCTGCAAAAAGGGATAGCTTAACTTCTTTTCTGATTAGTACTCCTTTAATTTCCTTTTCTTGTCTTATTGCCTGAGCAAATGTTTCAAGCACTCTGTTGTAGAGGAGTGGCAATAGGGGGCAGCCTTGCTGGGTTCCTGCCTTTAAGGGAAGTGGTTCCAATTTTTCTCCATTTAGGATGATGTTGGCAGTGGGCTTGCTATATATAACTTTGATCGTGTTGGGGAATGTTCCTTTCTGTCCTATTCCCTCTAGGACTTTAAACGTGAAGGGATGCTGGATCTTGTCAAAGGATTTTTCTGCATCAATTGAGATGATTGTGTGGTTTTTGTCTTTCATTCCATTTATGTATTTTACGATATTTATTGATTTATTATATTGAACCATACCTACATCTCTGGTATGAATCCAACTTAATCATGATGGATGATCTTTTTGATGTGGGCCTGTATGTGATTTGCAAGTATTTTGTTGAAAATTTTTGCATCTATGTTCATTAGTTAGATGTGTCTATAGCTTTCTTTTTTGCTTGCATCTTTGCCTGGTTTTGGTACGAAAGTGATGCTGGCTTCATAGAAGGTGTTTGGGAGAATTCCCCTTGTTTGTATCCTTCTAAACATTTTGAGTAGCAATGCTTGTAAGACCTTTTAAATGTTTTATAGTATTCTGCCGTTACACCATCTGGCCCTAGGCTTTTTTTAGTTGGGATGTTTTTAATTATATCTTCAATTTCCTAAAATATTATGGGTCTGTTTAAACTGTCAATCTCTTCTTGGTTGAGCTATGTTACTTCCCAGGATTTCAGATATTCATCCATTTCTCTTAGGTTTTCAAATTTTGTGGTGTATAGATTTTTGAAGTATTCCCGTATGATCGTCTGGATCTTTTTATTGTCTGTTGTGATGTTTCCCCTTTCATCACGAATAGTATTGATTTGGAGTTGCTCTTTTTTTCTTTTGGTTAGTTGGGCTAGAGGTCTGTATATATTGTTTATCTTTTCAAAGAACCACCTTTTGGATTCATTGATTTTATGTATTGTTTTCTTTGTTTCTATTTCATTGATTTCTTCTCTGATTTTTGTTATTTCTTCCAATCGGTTGGGTTTAGAATTCATTTGTTGTCTCTCAAGTGTTTTTAGCTGCAGTGTTAGATCATTTATTTTTTTCCCTTTCTGTTCATTTTTTTTTAATGTGGGCACTTAGGGCTATAAATTTCCCTGTTAAGACTGCTTTTACAGTGTCTGACAGGTTTTGTTGTGTTACATTGTCATTTTCTTTCAGTTCCATGAATACTTTTATTTTCAACCTTTATTTCTTCCCTGACCCATTCATTATTCAGGATTGTGGTGTTTAGTCTCCATGTGTTCTTGTAGCTAGTTGGACTTATTCTGGTATTCATATTGAGCTTTATTGCACTGTGGTCTGATAGAATGCATAGAATAATTTCTATCCTTTTGTATTTATTGAGGTTCCTTTTGTTACCCAGTATGTGGTTGATTTTGGAGAATGTTCTTTGAGGTGTGAGTAGAAAGTATATTCTCTGGTATTTGGGTGGAATATTCTGTAGATGTCTGTGAGGTCCATTTGGTGTATTGTATTGTTCAGTTTTGAAGTCTCACTGTTTATTTTTTGTCCTGTTGATCTATCCAAGGGGCTCAGTGGGGTGTTGAAGTCTCCCACTATTAGTGTGTTAGGATTAATCTGTGTCTTGAGGTCCTGCAGAGTTGTGTTCATAAAGTTAGGCACACTGGAGTTTGGTGCATAAACATTTAGGATTGCGAAGTCTTCATGGTTCATTGTTCCTTTGAAAAGGATGTAATGGCCCTCTTTGTCTCTTCTGATTAATTTTATTTTGAGATCTATTTTGTCTGATATTAGAATAGCTACTCCAGCTTATTTCTTGGTACCATTTACTTGGCATATTTTTCCATCCTTTCACTCTAAGGTTGTATCTGTCCTTGAAGATGAGATGGGTTTCTTGTAGACAGCATATAGAAGGGTTCAGTTTTCTAAATCCATTATCTCAGTCTATGCCTTTTGATTGGGGAGTTTAGCCCATTAGTATTTAAGGTTATTATTGAGAGATGTGTATTGCTTCCTTTCACCTTATTTTTTGTTTCCATTCTTGGTCTAGGTTTGTATTTACTCTGTTATGATTTTATTGCTTTCTCTCTTTAATTGCTTTTGGATAGTGTCTTCTTTCCTCTGTTCTTTGGATTGCTTTGAGAATTTTCTGAAGTGTTGGTTTCTTAGACATGTATTCTTTCATCTTGTTCATGTCGTGATTCTTCTTTCTCTTTCAACTATAGTTGACATGTTTTCTGGGTATAGTAGTCCGGGTTGGCATCTAAAGTCATTTAGTCCTGGGAATACTTTGGTCCACATTCTTCTAGCTTTCATAGTTTGCACTGAGAAGTCAGCTATGATTCTGATGGGTTTCCCCTTATATGTAACTTGTTGTTTTTCTTTTGTGGCTTTAAGTATTTTGTCTTTGTTTTGAGCATCTAGTGTTTTAACAATTATATGGCGTGGGGAATTTCTTTTCTGGTCCTGTCTGTTTGGTGTTCTATGTGCTTCTTGTATTTGTAAGTGTTTGTCTTTTTCAGTTAAGGGAATTTTTCTTCTATTATCCTGTTGACGATCTGGTCAATAGTGTTGTCTTGGGATTCTTCTCTTTCCTCTGTCCCTATGATGTGGAGGTTTGGTCTTTTCATGGTGTCCCACATTTCCTGGTTTTTCCACTCTTGTGATTGATTGATTGATTGATTGATTGATTGATTTATGTCTTTTGTGTGTGTGTGTATGAGTGTACTGTCTGCATGTAGGTTAGTGCACTCATGTCATGCAATGTCACGGAGTTCAGAAGAGGGCGTCAGATTCCCTTGGAACTGGAGTTAAAGATGGTTCTTAGTACCCTTGTGTTATTTTTAAATTTTTCATAATATTTACTTGAGCATTCTAGTTGTTCCATGTTATCCTGCAGGCCTGATATTCTTTTTTCTCCCTCTTCCATTCTGCTTCTGAGGCTTTTTTTCTATCCTTTCCTGTTGATTGGATGAATGTCAAATTTCCTTTTTCATTTTATCCTGTGATTTTTTAATGTTTCCACGGCCTTCTGGAGCCTGTCATTGTCATCTTGTAGCTCCTTGGTTCGTTGGTCATTTTTTTTTTCCTTTTGGCTTGGGATCTTTTCAGCATTTCGACTTCCTTCCAGAGTTTGTCATTTTCTCCCTTTAGTTCTTTGGATATACCCCCATTTGTAGGCTGATTCAGGCCACCAACGGCCACTGGCAGTAGCTTAATTGCTCACCTGCATGCCTGTACCTGACCCCGCCCCCTAGATGAGAGCAGCAAGTGATGCAGGGGGAGAGCAGCAACTCGTGGTACAGCACGTGACGCAGTGTGGAGCTGGAGCATGTGCTGTATGGGGGGTGATGCAGGGGTATGGGACTGGCTGCTGAATGATGACATCTTTCTCTCTATATAAGTGATGTACTGCATACAATAAAGCTGCTTCTTCATTACCATGTGACAAGGTCCCTGTTCCTTTAACCCGCGTGTGTGTGACTGTAAGCCCATGAGGCTTGAGTTTTGAGTGGTGTTTGCTGGCTGGTGGAGTTACTTGAGGGAGCCAACCACGGACCAGTCTGAAAATTCCAGTATTGGAACTAGCAGTTCCATGTCTGGTGAAGGTATTTATTGACATGCAGCCAGCCATATGAGGAGGTGATCTGTCCCCTGGGCTAAGAATCTGAGAGGGGCAGCTAACTTCTCAGATTTTGCTGTGGAGTAAATATTCCCATAGCCAGCTGGCACTTCTGGAAGGAGCCAGTTTCCCAGAAAGGAACCCTGGGCAGCTACCTATTACAGTGGAATCGAGTTACATCTGATTGCAGAAGAGTGCCCACACCCATCCAAAATAGCCTTAAATATATATATATATATATTATCTGAATAACTAAGAAATGAAGGACTTCTACAATGAAAACTTTTAGTCTCTAAAGAGACACTAGAAAATAAAAAGAATGCCCCCCCTCATGAATTGGTAGGATTAACATTTTGAAAAATGATCATTTTACCAGAAGCAATGTATAGATTCAATACAATCCTAAACAAAATCCCTGTGAGATTTTTTACAGAAATAGAAAAATATCCTAAACTTTATATGGAACCACAAAAGATGCCAAACAGTTAAAGCAATCCTAAGGAAAAAGAATAATAATGGAAATTTCCATACTCAACTCTGAGCTGTGTTAGATAGTCATAGTAATAAAAACAGCATAGTATTGCCATGAAACAGACATATAGATCAATGAAACACAATAGAAGACACAAACATCAGCACATTTAATTGTAGCTCCCCTGATATTTGACAAAGATACCAAAAATACACATTAGAAGAAAAGACAGCATATTCAACAAATGGTGCTGGGAAAACTAGAAGTCCACATTTAGGAAAATGAAATTAGACCCATGTCTATCCTGTTGTACAAAGATTAACTTTAAATGGATCAAAGATCTCAATGTGAAATGTTGAAATTGTTAGACAAAAACATGGCAACTTACTATAAATAAGGGCAGTAAAGGACTTTCTAAACTAAATTTCATTCATTCAGGAATTAAGACCAACAATTGAAATGAAACTTCATTAAACTAAAAAGGTTTTTTGCTTCAAAGGAAATAGTCAAGTAAGAAGGTGGCAATTTAGGAAAATCTTTTCCAGCTATTTATCTTATAGAGAATTAATAACCAGAATATACAAAGAACTCAATAAACAATGAATAAAATAAATGGCCCAATTAAAAAATGGTTTCCCTCATTTGTGGATGCTAACACCAAATCCCCCAGATGAAAGGCAAGCTGAATAACATTATTGTTATATTTCTGTTTATCTGAAAGCGACTATGTTGTTATAGTATGAATCTCTCAATGGGCTCTAGAATCAATTATTTTCAGACTCTGTAATTACTGTATATGGGTGGAGAGTATGTATCCATATTTTAGAGTAATATAAAATTAATGGAGGAAAATGTGAATTCCTAAGCATAAAAAAAGACTGTGAGAAGATGCAGGACATTTATGGCAGAATGCATGATCTGGGGTGGGGTGGGGTAGGGGGAAGGGAAAAGGTAATATGCCTGAACTGAACTGAAAAATGATGTCTGAAATACACAACGCATCAATAAAAAGTAAAAAGCCTACACCTAGTTATAAAAAAATGGGCTACAAAGAGTTCTCAAAAGAAGAAACAAAGATGACTAATAATATCTTTAAAATTCCTAAATATCCTTAGTATTTAGGAAAATGCAAATTAAAATGTCATTTTATCCCAGTCAGAATGATTGAGGCCAAGAAAACAGCTGAAAACAAATGTTGATGGAGATGTGGGGAAAGGAGAACCCTCATCTAGGACTGGCGGAATTGCAAGCTGGTGCATCTGCTATGGAAGTAAATAAACTTCAAGCTATAAATGTGCTTTGGAATTAACCTATAGTTTATTTTTAGACTTTGTAATTTTGGTATGTGTGTTGAGTGTACATATGCATATTTTGGAGTAATATAAAATTAAAGGGAACAACAACAATAACAAACAGATTTATCATATGATGCAGTTATAGCTCTTTGTGGAATATACCCAAAGGACTCAATATCCCACTACAGAGGTACTTGCTCAGCCATTTTTGCCACTCCTTTCGCAATAGCTAGAAAGTAGAAACAACTTAAATGTTTTTCATTTGATGAATGGATTAATGAAAATGTATACATTAATAATGGTGTTCTATTAAGTTAAAACTAAATATGAAATAATGAAATCCACAGGTATATGCATTCAGCTGGAAAACTGCTGAGTGAGGTAACCCAGACTTACAAAAACAAATGTGGTGTGTTCCCTGCCATTTGTGGATCTTGGCTGCAAATCATTGGATGCTAGTATATATCCTGAAGTAATGCAGAAACTGGGGAAGTATAAAAGGACCATGGGAGGATGCAACAGACGATGAAACCATGGGAGGAGGAGAGGGTGGTATAGGTCATAGGTGCTATCAAGGTGGAAATAGGAAAAACGGGGAGTATCTTAAATAGGAGAGGGGAGGTAGGGTAACACTGGGAGAGAGAGTGGAAAGAGAGATAAATAATACTAAAGTTGCATGAAAAGCTACAGGAAAATGTTTTATCTCATGAACATACCTAGAAATACATTTGTAATATGCGTATAGCTGAGTGCTATCTAATGAAAATCCTAGTGCACAGCACACCAAAATCCCTTCGATTTATTGGACAGGGTAGTCCAAAATGCAGTGCATTGATATTGTTCTTTTTTTTTTTTAATTTTTTTTTTATTTATTCTTTGTATGTGTATGAGTGTAGTGTCTGCACGTAGGTCTGTGCACCCGTGTCGTGCAATGCCGCGGAGGTCAGAAGAGGGTCTCGGATTCCCCTGGAACTGGAGTTCTCCTGGAACTGGAGTTACAGACGGTTCTTAGCCGCCACGTGGGTGCTGGGGATCGAACCCGGGTCCTCTGCAAGAGCAGTCGGAGCTCTTAACCGCTAGGCCATCTCTCCAGCCCCGATATTGTTCTTAATTGCTGTTCTAATTAGCTTTAACTTGGCATGACAAAATACTCTGACCAGTACCAACTTGGGGAGGAAAGGGTTTATTTGGCTTACATCTCCTGAGTTATAGTTCATCACTGAGGGAACTGAAGGTAGGAACTCAGGGCAGGAAGCTGGAGGCAGGAGCTGAAGCGCACGCCATGTAGAATGTTGCTTACTGGCTTGTTCCTCTGTCCCATGCTTAGCCTGCTTTCTTATGTAATACAGAACCACTTGCTCAGGAGTGGCACTGCCCATAGTGGGTTGGGCCCTCCCACATCATTCAACAATCAGGAAAATACCCCATGGACATGGACATTGGCCAGTCCAATGGAGGAAATTCCCCAACTGAGGCTCCTTCAAACCAGGCATGTCTTGACAAATCTATCCAGGAGAGTTGCTTTCTTATGATACAAAGGAAGATCCTATTGGAGAAGACAAAACATGCTTCTGGCACACTTAAGGAAATTGAGCTGGAAATGACCTGTAAGCCTCCTCTCAGAAGACAAGCTCTAATAGTATTGGGAAGTTCTATGGAAGCTATCAAGAGAGAAAACCAATCAACCCTTCCCTGCTGTAAACCTACGAACCACATGACGAGTTCAGCGAAATATCTTTATTAATGTAGTAGCAGCACATTTATCTTGGGTGTAATCAAAATCTATGTAGTTAGACTTAAGGCCCACTCAGTGGGAGGGAATCAGTGCATGTAAAGATGGTGAAATACACTTTTGAGTAATTGTAGATGTTAAAGAAGAATCTACTTCTGTGGCTTTTCTAAATCAATGCAATTTCTTACTATATTTTAAATACTTATCCTTATATTCAAAAATAAATATAACTTTCACACTCATTAAAGAAGCTTTTTTTTTTTTTTTGTAAAAGAAGGAGGGAATTATAAAGTTCCACTACTGCCAGGTGTGGCACGCGCTTTTAATCCCAGCACTCAGGAGGCAGAGGCAGGCTGATCTCTGTGAGTTCAAGGCCAGCCTGGTCCACATACTGAGTTTCAAGACAGCTGGAGCTATAGGCAGATCCTGTCTCAAAAAGATAGGTAAACAAATAAATCTTCGTTACTGATCAAAAAGCAAAGAATAAGGGATTGTGTGGTGCTCAGATCAAATTTGATATATCTAGCATGCAAGCACTACACCTAGAGCTCAGGAACATCAGGGAAAATGGAGTAGAAAGATTGTGAGAGCCAGAGGAACAGGACACTTGCTGCCAGATATTGTTTTCTAGACATGACAGGGAGGCTATTCCCATGAAATCTCAACAGTATAGTTACCCAAAGAAGACCTACAATAGAAGAACATCATTTGATATGCCAATGTGGGTAGAGGAAATTTCATGGGATCCAACCTCAAGATAAAGAGCTACAGGCAACTAATGGATGATGAGAAGGAAAATCAGTTTTTTTTTTTTTTTTAAATTTTTTTTTTTTTAATTATTTATTTTTGTATGTGTATGAATGTATTGTCTGCATGCAGGTCTGTGCACCCGTGTCGTGCAATGCCGCGGAGGTCAGAAGAGGGCGTTGGATTCCCCTGGAACTGGAGTTCTCCTGGAATTGGAGTTACAGACGGTTCTTAGCCGCCATGTGGGTGCTGGGGATCGAACCCGGGTCCTCTGCAAGAGCGTCGGTGCTCCCAACCGCTAGGCTATCTCTCCAGCCCCAGGAAAATCAGTTTTTACAGGGTTGAGCTTTCTATTTTTTTTAATTTTATTTATTTTTGTATGTGTATGAGTGTACTGTCTGCATGCAGGTTTGTGCACCCATGTCGTGCAATGCCCAGGAGGTCAGAAGAGGGTCTCAGATTCCCCTGGAACTGGAGTTCTCCTGGAACTGGAGTTACAGATGGTTCTTAGCCGCCATGTGGATGCTGGGGATTGAACCAGGGTCCTCTAGCCTAGCGGTTAAGGGTTGAGCTTTCTAATACATTATCTAAGTTCAAGTGGTCAGTCCTAAGCACATGTACATACAAGCACCACTAAATAGCCTTAATTTTATATTATAAATAAATAAATAAATAAATATGTATATGTAAAAATAATCAATGAAAAGGTAAAGAAATTAAAAGACTAGCATGGGAAGAGTTGATGAGGAAGAGGGTGCAGTGGAGATGATGCAAATACAGTACTCATGTCTGAAATTCTCAAAAAATTTTGGAAAGTTAAAAATCCTGCTTGTAAAATGGCATTCTCTAGTCTAAAAATCAATGTTTTACATAATGTAGAGTAACTAGAGTAGGGCACAGCTTGATCTTCACACTTACATATGTTCAAGCTTTTGCATCTTTGTAAAAAAAAATAAATAGATTATTCCTGTCTTATTCTACTTCGGGGCTTGACAATCCAGTCCCTTTCTCTATGTGGTTATCTTCTCAGAATATTTAGAGTGTGGCTATGTAGTCAACTACAGAGAGATTTCTCTGAGTTTATTTGCATGAACCCAAGGCCCACATAAGCTGCACAACCACTGGCTTTATTCTCATCAAGATCGCTTTGACTATTCTATATCTTATTCACAGATACAAGAGTAAGCTGGTTTATAATTACAAAAAGCCTTGAAAATGTTTTGATGGCTTTCATGTGAATCTTATTGATCAATTTGTCGAGAAATAAAATTTTGTTTTTGTTTCATTTTGTTTTGTTTTCAGTGTTGAATAGAACGTAGGGCCCAGCACACACTAGACAAGTACTTTGTCACTGGGCTATATTCCAGTTCCAAAAAGGAGTCTCTTGATTTTGGTGAGTCTTCTGGTCCATGAACATGGTATGATTCTGTCTGCTTAAGCTATGAGATAATGGTTAGGCCAGTATTTTTTAAAAGTCTATGGTATTCCTAGTCAACAGCTCCAAAAGAAGGAGTCCATTCCTAGTATTGGGCTTTTTTTTGTAAGCCTATGGTGTCTAGTAGGATACATTTCTCCTTTTTTTTTTTTTTTTTGTTTGTTTGTTTGTTTAACCAGACTGGGCCTTATTTTCTTTTTATTGAAGTTCTGTGCATTCCATACAACCTTCCTTAATCAAATTTAGAGCCATTCCCCATTCCTTGCCCCCATACCCTGACAGGGCTTATGCATTGTGCCATACATTTCTTGGATCTTTTTCTCAGTCTTTTTAAAATTTTTCAATGCCTGAAAAATTTCTCCCTCTTATATGGTAACTCCTTTCAGTCAGTTTTTATGATGTATATGTATATATTTTAAGTAGCTTCGCTATTGGTAGATTTCCATATGGCTTTTTCTAATGGCCTTTACTGCTACCTATCCCTCTATGTACTCCCTCCTCTTCCATTTCCACTTCCTTTAACCTACCCTGCTCTAATGATTCCCTGTTCTCTTTTATATCACTTAATTCTGACTGCCCTCCCAGGAAGACTCCCACCTCCCAGTGCTATTTATTAGATTTTTTAACTCTCTGGATTTTCAAATTGAAACATGCAAGTCTAAGATTTCAAAGCTATCATTCAGCTATGAGGGCTAACATATGACAATTATATTTCTGAGTCTGGCTTACCTCACTTGTCATGATTGTTTCTATGTCCACTCATTTAAAGGTAAATATCATAATTTCATTTTTAGGAGTTGGATAATATTCCTTTGTGTATGTGTACCACACTTTCTAGGTTGTTTCCAATTCTTGGATATTAGGAAAAGGGCAGCAATAAACATGCCTGAACAGGTATTTCTGTAGTAGAGTATAGTTCTTTTCAGTATATGCCAAAGAGTGGTATGGCTGGATCAAATGGTAGGTTAATTTCTAGCTTTTTGAGTAATCTGCACACTGATTTCCATAGAGACTGCACCAGGGTGCACTCCTACCACCAACAGTGGATAAGTGTTCCCCTTTCTCCATATTCTCTCCATTACTTGTGTGTGTTTGTTCATTTGTTTGTTTTGGACTGTAGCCCTTATAGCTGATGTAAGATGTATTCTCAAAGTGGTTTTACTTTGGATTTCCCTGATGACTAAAGGTGCTATTGGTTACCCACCAGAACTTTACAGTAAGACCCAATTGCTAAAGACACTACATATAAGAACTTTAGAACAAACAAGGAGAAATCAAGCTGGTGCTGACTTCAAAGCTTCATCTCTACTCTCTAGTTTTCATTGTGATAGAAGGTGCTATTCAAATTACCTGAAGAGAAAATTTAGCACAAAGCTTACCAGGTATGAATTCTGTGAGCAACAACAACTGGCTTGGCAAAATATGCCCACCGGTTAAATAGTGGCACAAATATTACAGGAATAACCAACTACTTTCTAATTGTATTTAAGGTCCTCTTCATAGGATGGCACCCGTACCTGACACTGTGTTGCAGGGAATTTTCCTCCATGGGGGGTGCCCACACATACAGCAACCTGTTCTGGCACTGGTTTCCCCAGTTACTAGGCAAAGCAATAAACAGACTCTCCAATATTACTAGAGAGTTTACTAGGCTTGCCTACAAAGTGAATAAAGATAATTTCTCTTACATGATGAGGAGTGATTCTCCTTTCTGGCTATGGCTGCTCAGAGTCCTGGCATGAATTCCGTGTCCTCTGCCCATGATGACAAAATGGCTAGAGAGTCCCAGTCCTGCATGGTGGGCTCCCCTTTTTATCGGCCCTAATATAGTACCATTGGCATCCCAGAATTCTGTGGTGCACATTCTCTGGAGCATTACAGGAATGCCAGCATTGTGGGAACCTCTCTGTGGGCTTGGCTTTGCCATTAGGCCCTTCCTCGATGTAAACCAGACTCCGTCTTTGTAGTTCACAGCTTGTCAGGTGATAAATCCATTTCAAAAACAGATATATTTTATCCCACACACTTATATTGGGCCTAGGAACCTGAGCTTAGACAGCTCACGGGCCATGAGAGAAAGATTAACACAACTATTCTTCTAAATAGATATAATATTAAACTGATTTCTAGTGACTTATTGTTATAGATTAATATATCTCTCAGCTCAGCAAAGAAGCACTTTTATTCAGCAGATGGTGACTGACACAGTTAACCATAACTGACAAATGTGCAGAGAATAACCTCTACAGACTGATTATCCCTGAATGGGATACCTATATCATACTGCTTCCAACGCTCCAGGATCATTGCAGAAGAGGGGTTGGAAAATTATAAGAGCCAAAAGAGGTGGATAACCACAAGGAAACAGAGTTTCCAGACAGTTGGTCAGTTACTCACAAATTCACAGTGATGGTGACAGCATGCAAAAGTCCCATGTAAGCTCAAGCCAGACAAAAACTCAACATAGATGTGGGGAAGTAGAGAAGAAACCTCAATGCTATCTGAGGAACCACTGAAGACTGAGACTGCTTGGAAGGGGAGAGCCCATCTGTTTAAAGGGTGAGACAAGACACTTAGTAGGTTGACCAGGCTCTAGTGGATGAAACTACACTGAAGAGCATTTGAAGACACAAACCTAACTCTATAAGCAATAATAATAATAAATAATAATAATAATAAATTAATGTATACAAATTTGGTTGGGGTTTGTAAGGGGGTACAGATACAGAAGAGGATCTAAATATGATTAAAACATATTGTATGAAATTCACAAAAATTCAGTATATTTTTTAAAAAAGATTTTCAGGTCATTTCCATAATTTTCAACATTCCAGTTCTGTGTGCTTTATTAAGTTCATACCTAAGAATATCACTTAATTTGGAGTGGCTTTAAATGATGCTGTGTTTCTCATTTTGGTTTCCTCGAATTCAATGTTCATGTATGTTGTTGGGTGGCCTTTTTCCCACCATGCTTACATGTTCATAAGTTAACCACCTTGGAGTAAAGACTAGTGTCTTGAGTGCACTATGTTAGAAACATGGATGGCTATGTTTTTGTCCTTTCCCAATGTTGGAATTTAGTGAACAGTGATAAAATCGCAAGGTAGAGCAGTTCAGCAGTTTCGTGTGCTTTTTAAGCAATAACTTTATTGAGTAGCCTTCCCCCTATACAAACTCAAACCAGTCCAGTATAAAACAAATAAATCGTGAACATCAGGCCTAGAGCCATCATAAAACAGAGACGAATGAGCAACATGAGCAGAGTGATGGCTTAAATGGGGAGGAGGCCAATTGCACTGCTGTGGGGTGACAGCAGCCATAAGCACTTAAAGAACAAAACCTGGGAACCCTAGAACGCTCCAGCAAGCTAGCAAAAGCAGAGCTTTGGGAAGTGTTAGGAGCTAGGTGGCTCTGGGGTCAGATGATGCTTGTCTTAGCTGTAGAGAGACCACTTGGCCTCACAGCCCAACAGCCAGTGGTTTTACTTGGGGCCTTGGGCCTCTGATTCCTCCTCATTGTCCCCTTAAATCTCACCTTCCTCCTCAGCAGTGGCATCCTGAGTACTGCTAGTACTCAGACACCAAGTTTTGCATGTTGCTGTAAGTGAATTCCATCTCATACATGCTCTCACACATGTACCAGTGAAGGAAGGCCTTGCAGCAGAATATGGATATGAATTGATCAGAGATGCATGGTCAGGATGTATTCCATGAAGTTTCTATTGTTCTTGCTGTGGGTTGCCAGCTTCTGTTAATCTTCAAAGATGGTGGCCATGGTCTGAGAATGGTCATTTCTTGGCACAGCCATGGTGTGGCTCACCGAATGTCATGCTCTTGGAATCAAATATCTGCTGGTGAGCTCAGGCAGTGTCTGGGCATGGTACTGATCACTGCGGGGGCTGAAAGTGGGGCAAAGTAAGAGATGAAGATGTGATGGTCAGGAAGAAGGGCACTCTGTGGTTGTCCAGATGTGGAAGTAAGCGTTCAGCTGACCAGGGAAGCACGGAGAGGTAGTGACACCACTTGTGGTAGTTGAAAGGAGGGTATTGAGGTCTCCATTGGTGGGTGTGGCCAGTTTGAGGGTACAGAAGCAGATATCATGGAGGGCCTCATTGTACAAGGTGGAGGCCTCATCCATGTTTGCCACCAGCTTGTGGATGGATAGAGTGGCATTGTAGGACTCCACTGCAGTGTCAGACACTTTAGGGGAAGGTACCACAATGAAAGTGCTCATGATGCCATCAGGCAACTCTTCATGAACCTTGCTAATGAGCATCATGTCCATACCTGAGGCCATGCCTCTACTCAGTGACTGTGTCAGTTGAAAGCCCTGTAGGCAGTCAAAGTTCTCACACTCCTTCCACATAACAACCAGAATTGAGTCCACCAACTCTGCACCCTTTGGTCCAGTTGTTGCCAACTCCACTCTGACTGAAGATAAAGTTGTCAGGACTAAGCAGGTGCCCAGAAGCCTCAGATCTGACACTGTCCATGGTTCCAGGCTCCAGCTCCCAGAATGGCCCTTGTGAGAAGAGGCCCCTTTGTATTACATGCTGATATGTTCCAGCTGTAGATCAGGGTCTCCCACATAATTTCCACTGGCATCTATGGCATTCTCATCACTGATGATCTTCTAGAATATGGGCTCTCTCTGGTTGCCACACTGATAGATCTGGATGTGCATAAACTCCCTCATCCTGGCAGTGAGTGATATTGCCATACAGGAGCTGTGGGGCAAAGAACAGCAGGTTTAATGGCAGCAATTTGCAGATAATCCTGCTTTCTTTAGTAATCTGTCCAAAGTGAATATAGGTTCTTTTATTCCAACCTGAATTACTAATGTTTACTTTGATAGCCCACATCACACAGTGAATATGTGTATGTGTATATATATATGTAGGTTATACAATGGATAAAGGAGGCTTCAGATGACAGGTCAGTACAAGCTGTTGCAATTGCTGTCTTGTTGTCTACCTCCTTATGGAGTCCAAGGGAGGAAGCTACAGCCTATTGTTAGCCTGGTGTGTCTGGTAAGATCTTGGGCCTGGTTTACTCCATGTGATTTTCATACACCTATGCACTACCACATTCTCAGTTCACTCTGGTAACTTTATAGAATGGCAAAAATTACTACTCTCAGGAAGAAGTCCTTTATCAGTCTGTACTACACAGTGTTGCCTAACAGTTGGTGTTGTTTACATGTCCAACCATTTGCACAATCATCCTTTAATCTTAGAATGGAATCAAAAGCTACTTATGAAATAGAGTCTCTTAGGGCAAGGCAGGCAAGGCACCACATCAAAAACAGTGGTTTTACATGATATAGAGTAACTTAGAGCAAAGCACAGCCTCATCTCAATGACTACATTGGCCAAATAGCCATAACAACTAACTACAGAGATAGTATGTGGAGGAAGGGAGGGTCACAGGATTCTTATCTGGAGTCCAAAGTTCACTACCCCCTACCTTCCACCAGCTGTAATTGATCTTGGGAGGCAATAGAGCACATAAGAAGTGGAAGGTTAATTTGAAGTGGGACTCAGTGCTGAGCATGGTGGCTTTAATCCTAGCATTTGGGAGGCAGAGGCAGGTGGATCTCTGTGAGTTCAAGGCCAGCCTGGTCTACATGTCGAGCTCCAGACCAGCTGGGACTAAAGGGGACCTGTCCTCAAAAAAAAAAAAAGAAAGTGAGACTCTACCATGTGACATCTATGAGGTAGAACTTTGCAGTTATAAAGCTGTTTTGAGGGTCATAACACTTAAGCAATCCCTAACCCTTGCTCTGTAAGAAAGCTCAATAAACTCATTGTGTCCCTTCAGGAAAAGTTCATGCAACTCTCTCTCTCTCTCTCTCTCTCTCTCTCTCTCTCTCTCTCTCTCTCTGTGTGTGTGTCTGTGCACGCATATATAGATATAAGATTGACTAGTGTGTTGATATATTCTGCAATGTGCTGTAAACAGCTACTAGCACTAATAGTACTAATTAGTACATCAGTTCTCAAACAATGTTGGGTAATAGTGTGGACAGATTTGGTTTTCTCAACTTAATGTGGCAGTAAAATAGAGATTGGGGAATGTTACATCAATATTAATATATGAAGGAAGCCAGTTGGCAGAGAAAGATTAGAAATCTTTACACAGTGGGACTTCATACAGTAAATGCAGCATGCAAAAGCCAGTGTAGAGAGAAAGAATGGATGCCCTTTATCTTAGTTAGCTTTTTATTGCTGAGGTGAAACACTGACCCAAACCAACTTGTTTAGGAAAGGGTTTATTTGACTTACAGCACAGTTCATCATTTTTTTTAATTCTTTTTTCTAAATTTTATTTATTTCTGTATGTGTATGAATGTACTGTCTGCATGCAGGTCTGTGCACCAGTGTCGTGCAATGCCGCGGAGGTCAGAAGAGGGTGTCGGATTCCCCTGGAACTGGAGTTCTCCTGGAATTGGAGTTTCAGACGGTTCTCGGCCGCCATGTGGGTGCTGGGGATTGAACCCGGGTCCTCTGTAAGAGCGGTCGGCGCTTTTAACCGCTAGGCCATCTCTCCAGCCCCATCACAGTTCATCATCAAGGGAAGCCAAGGCAGGAACTCAGGGCAGGACCCCGGAGCACAGACCATGGAGGAATGCTGCTTACTTGTTTGCTCCCCTGGCCTGTGCTCAGCCTTCTTCCTTACACAGTATAAGAACAACTTCCCCAGGGGTGACATTGCCCACAGTGGACCAGGCCCTCCTATATCACTCAACAATTAAGAAAATGCCCCACAAATACAACCACAGGCCAAGCTGATGGAGGAAATTCCTCACTTTGGATTCTTTCTACCCAGGTGTGTCAAGTTGACAACTAAAGCTATCTGGTATACCCCTTTCACCTGGGCTTCATGTAATGAACAAAGCATGCCAGAGAAAAGCCCACAATATACACGTGTGTATGTGTGTGTGTGTGTGTGTGTGTGTGTGTGTGTGTTAGGGGGTGCTATTAAATGTTCTTTAAAGGGCCATGCACCTCATGGTCCAGCACTATTTCATCTTTCCCAATTAGCTGGCTAGCCCACTGTCTTCTTGGGTGTGCTTTTTCCATTCTCAATGGACTGTCTCTTTCCTTGAGCCTCTGCACATTCTCCCTCTTTCTCTGAAGTTCACCTCCTCCACTGACCAGCTACTTGTTGATCTCTATTGTTCACCATGGCTGGGTTTTTTTGGACCATAACTGAAAAGGCATGGCTTTCTCTCTTTCTCTTATCAAGCTCTTTCTCCCCTTTAGCTGCCAAGATATACAGCTGTCTTTCTCTGCTGTTCATTTCTTACATACAAATAAAACTGTCTCCCAGCTTCCTTCTGAGTCCTTTTAAAATATTCTTTTATTAAAAAGAATCAGAGCTCACTAGCAGGAATCCAGAATTCCCC
Source organism: Rhizomys pruinosus (assembly GCA_009823505.1). Lineage (NCBI taxonomy): Eukaryota > Metazoa > Chordata > Mammalia > Rodentia > Spalacidae > Rhizomys > Rhizomys pruinosus. Next base: position 484,566 of record VZQC01002081.1, on the reverse strand, counting down.
AGTAACACTAGGAGAAAATATTCTTTCAGAGGTAAGCATAATGGCCACAGCAGGATTTCCATAGGTTTTCATTATGAACTTCAACTAATTTCTGTTTATTGACTCACTGATATTGAGTTATATAATTATACTTATGTATACTAGCCACTTTCTGCTCCAAGGTGACATTACACAATTGAGACACAAAGTGTGGAACTTTATGCTAATCCCCTACACTCTTATTTTGTGAATTTTCTTATACATATGTCATATGCTGATTAACTTTGTTTCATAGGTGTGATGGTTAATCCTGTGTGTCAACTTGACTGGACTAAGGAACAAATAAGAGAAAAGGGATGTTTGGATTGGACCACCTCAACCCGGATGGCCCACCCCAAATATGGGTGTTAACTTCTGCCGGCAGGCATATAAAAGGCCACGGCAGAAGGAGCTGGTTCCTTTTTCTCCTGCGGCTTGCCTCTCTCATCTGGTGACTTTGTCTTGCTGCTGTGATCAACCTTTCAGATCCCAGTGTGTACTGAGACCGGCAGATCTCCTGGAATCCATTCGGACCTTCACCACTAGATTGGGACTACTGAGAGATCTGGCCTTGCGGACTGAGCAGTTCCCTGGATTCTCTCAGCCTTTCCAGTGTGGTGCAGCTACTGTTGGACTCCTTGAACTCTGTCACATGAGCAAATCAATAAATTGTATATAGCTATATATATATATATATATATATATATTCGTCCTTTTCTGTTTCTTTAGAGAACCCTGACTAATAGAATAGGTAAGGTATGGTGACATGTGCCTGCAATTCAAGTACTCACGGGAAATAGGTAGGTGATCTTGTTGTCAAGGCTAGCCAGTGCTACATAGTGGAACCCTGTCTAAAAATGGGGGGTATTTTTGTTGTCCTAAGTGGCAGAGTGGGAAGAATACAATTAACTTTTATTCTTTCAATCTGAATCAATTTTGGAAGACAATACAACACTACTTTGAGGCACTGGGCAGATCGTCCTTGAACTAGAATCCCACATTCCATCATTACAGCCAATACTTAAGAACAAAGGAAAACATTCAGACCATCAAAACTGCAAAATTTTTACTCTAAGTAATAAGTAAAATATCACTCATCTATGAAAATGAATAGAAAAAAGTTGTTCAGCTAGGAGAAGGAAAAGGAGATGAAAAGTTAATGATAGGATCAGAGAAAGACATTTTTTCCTAAATTATTTTTCAGTTTTGGAACACAAAGACACCAGTAAAATGACAGATTTTTAAAAAGCCAGATAAGATCATGAGGAGACACAGGGAGGGGAGACCTGGGATCAGGCAAACTCACAGTTTACGATACAGACATTGAACCATTGTTTCTTTGGTTTCAGCAATGTCTATTAATAATGAAAGGAAACATGAGAAAAAAAGAGAACTTGCAGTGTTTCACTGACACTTTGTACAGCAAGCATTTATGAAAAATAAAATCAGCAACAAGTTAAAGTTGCTTTAATATAATTTCCTTTTGTGCTTTATTCACATTTCTATTTCTTTCACAGGACTCAATTTTATGAAAACAGTACCTGCCAGTAAGATCATATCACAAGCAATAATTTCCATAATCTTGAATGCAAAATCAGATAGTTTCTTGTATCTGATATGTGTTGATTGAAATGTTTCTCATAGGACTCTCACAGGCAAAAACAAAAACAAACAAACGAACAAACAAAAAACAATGCACTGAACTCTATTGAAACCACTGTACTTGGAACTTTAAAAATAAAAAACCAAATCCTTTGTTTTCCATTTCTCTCCTGTATGGGCACTGAAGGCAATGGAGAATGACTATAAAGTAAGCTGGACAAGAGCTGTTCTCATTGTCCAACAGCAGCAATAATTAATAACCTGTACTCTTATCTCACCCAGCTCACTTGGAAGGGAAGATACATTAATAGTCATATTAACAACTTCTAGATGAAATTTTGACTGAATTATCATTTTTACAGAGAACAAAAGACTGTGTATGATGGGAGCATATGAATTCTTTGCATAGCTCTATTTTTGCTTTATAAATACTGAGAAAAATAGGCCAAACTTAAATAGCTAACCAAAAGTGTATGTCAGGTATGATTATGCACATTAGTCATTTATTGGGATGATTTTGATCTATGTTTTATGAAAACAGTCTAATTATAAAATAGGTTCTAGTCTTTAAAATATACACATTAATAAAATGTATATGGAAATCAGTGTCCACATATCTTTAAAAGAAGCAGGAGGGGAGGTGTGAAGTGTGAGCATTCTAAAAGTATGTTTATGGTATTGTTTTGATTTCTTTTAGTTTCCCTAACTTCCCAATCAAGTGATATTTTCTGTGCATGAAGAAGGACAACAACTTCGAAAAAAAACAGAAGAGACCATGGTAGTTACATCTATCTAAATCTCTCTGCAAAAAAATGCAAAACAAAAAACATGACCAAGTCAATGAACACATGTGCACACACCACACATGGACGCATATACACAGACATTTTAGAATAGTTATATGCTTAAGAGGATGGCAAATATCAAAGTATTTGTAAATAAAAGTAAAGACAAAATCATTCTGAGGATCCAAGACTCAGGTTTTCATTTGCAAAAATTTGGGGCAAATAAGAGTTTGAATAAACTAGAAGAAAAGAAAAATAAATAAACCTAACACTGAATTGAAGTTGTACCCTGAAGGGGAGTCTAATATGCCAGAAAATGACTTTAGGAGCATACTCAAAAGTTCCTGAACCTGAGGTATGCCACTAGCCTGTGGTAATCCACCCCCCTGAGGTAGTCCATGTGCCTGAGGCAGGTCATGAGCCCCCTGCAATCCAGGAACTTGTGAAGGTGAGGGTTCCCTCTTCTGTACCCAAAAGTAGATGGTTTTTTTTTTTTTTTTATGGCTTCAGTTTTCACTGAGCCTTTCAAGAGCTGGGACTGTGCCTGCCAAGCCAAGCACAGAGCTCAATAATATTTGTAAAATGAATGTAAAGATTCCTAAGAAAATAACACTCAGAAACCTTTGTTAATTATTTTCAAACTCAAATTCCCAGGAGAGCACCTCTGATGGGAGGCTGAGATTTGTCGAATACCTGCCCCCTGGGCACTTGATGCTACAGTGTAAATAGGAATTTAAGGTTTCTGTACACCTTGGGAGATGGAAAGGTGATTAGTCAGACTTGTTTGCTTTTCCAGCCCAGGAAGCCACAGGGATTTCACTTACTTGGTGCAGGGTGTATCTATGAACCCAAATCAACAATGGTGGCAATGGGGTGTACAACTTTTCTTTCCATCTATATAAGAAAAGGAAATTTTTGCAGATAATTAGCTTGCCTTCCTAAGTGAAACACAGAAAACATCACTGAAATGTGGACACAAGAGAAATGCTTCAGCATGCCATATGTGTTAGTTCTTGGGGTCCTGTTAAATGCATTTTCCAACATTCTAGGTTCTATTATGGAAAATATCCTTGACTAAATACAGCAAGGAAATGCTATCAAGGAACATTCTGATTTCCAGGTATGGTTATCTTTGCCTAACAATAGAAATCTGGAGGGAAGCTAAGATGGAGGCTCACATGGTAGCTGGTGCATTCTGGGCAGGTAAGGCAAAGTAGGGGGAGGGGGACTTAGCTTTCCCCCCAGCACTGAGAAATGCAGGAGCTGGTCCTAGCTCACTTGGATCCTTTGTGAGTTAGACATACACACAGCACCATACCAGCGTGTGCCCAGGGCATGGCATGAGCAGATTTCTCCCACAGCCCCCACAACACTAGACCAGGTGAGCACTGCCTACCTTGGTGCTTTGTGCACCCCTCCTCCCTGTGGAGGCTTGATATTACGTGGGACCATCCAACCTTCAGGTTCCAGCTAGTGACATAGGTGGAATTAGAAGCACACACAGCACAACACCCCACATGTACCCAGTGTGTGGCATGAGAGTTGGACAACACAGTACCAGCATGCAGGCCAAGTTAGCACCCCCCTCCCCCAACCTGGTGGAGCACTGGTGCAGAGGATCTACCAGGTGCAGGTTTAGTGACTAGAGTCTGCGTAGCCTACTTTGAGGCACCAGAATCCAAAGAAACAAATAAACAAATAAATCCACATGCCAAAGAAACAAAGAAAAAATATGAGAAAAGCTCATAATAAATTCACGCCTAACTCTACCAACCCCATAGAAGATTCCTACAACAAGTTCTCCCTGCAAGGAAACCAAGACACAGACCTTAGAAGACCAATTGTAGACATAGTCAAGAAATTAGAGAACTAAGGGTAGAGAATGAATAAGTAAAGGGAGAAAATGACAAACTCTGGAAGGAAATCAAATGGCTGAAAAGATCCCAGGCCTAAATGAAAGAAGAAAATGGCCAATGAATCAAGGAGCTACAAGACAAGAATAACAGGCTCCAGAAGGAAGTGCAAATACTAAAGAAATCATAGGATGAAATGAAAAAGGAAATCGAGGGGCTGGAGAGATGGCCTAGCGGTTAAGAGCGCCGACCGCTCTTACAGAGGACCCGGGTTCGATCCCCAGCACCCACATGGCGGCCGAGAACTGTCTGAAACTCCAATTCCAGGAGAACTCCAGTTCCAGGGGAATCCGAGACCATCTTCTGACCTCCGCGGCATTGCACGACACGGGTGCACAGACTTGCATGCAGACAGTACATTCATACACATACGGAAATAAATAAAAAAATAAAAAATTAATAATAAAAAAATTTTTTTAAAAAGAAAAAGGAAATTGAACATTCATCCAATCAACAGGAAAAGATGGGAAAAAGCCTTAGAAGCAGAATGGAAGAGCAGAAAAAAGAATATCAGACCTGCAGGATAACGCGGACCAACTAGAATGCTCAAGTAAAGATTATGAAAAAATTTAAAAAGCACAAGAGTGAAACAACTGGGAAATGTGGGACACTATGAAAAGACCAAACCTCTGCATCATAGGGATAGAGTAAGGAGAAGAATCCCAAGACAACACTATTGGCCAGATCTTCAGCAGGATAATAGAAGAAAATTTCCCCAAGCTGAAAAAAGACAAACCCATACAAATACAACAAGCACATAGAACACCAAATAGACAGGACCAGAAAAGAGATTTCCCACACCATATAATTGTTAAAACACTAGATGCTCAAAATAAAGACAAAATACTGAAAGCCACAAGAGAAAAACAAGTAAGATATAAGGGATAATCCATCATAATTACAGCTGACTTCTCAGTGCAAATTATGAAAGCTAGAAGAACGTGGACCAAAGTATTCCCAGTGCTAAATGACTTTAGATGACAACCCAGACTACTATACCCAGAAAAATTGTCAATTATAGTTTAAGGAGAAAGAAGAATCTTTCATGACATGAACAAGATGAAAGAATACATGTCTAAGAAACCAACACTTCAGAAAATCCTCCAAGCAATCCAAAGAACAGAGGAAAGGAGCAACTATCCCTAATCAATTAAAGAAAGAAAGCAGCAAAAGCATAAGAGAGTAAATACAAACCTAGACCAAGAATGGAAACAAAAAATAAGGTGAAAGGAAGCAACACACATCTCTCAATAATAACCTTAATTACTAATTTTCTAAACTCCCCAATTAAAAGACATAGACTGGGAGAATGGATTAGGAAACAGAATCCTTCCATATGCTGTCTATAAGAAACCCATCTCACCCTCAAGGACAGACACCACCTTAGAGTGAAAGGATGGAAAACAATATTCCAAGCAAATGGTACCAAGAAACAAATTGGAGTGGCTATTCTAATATCAGACAAAATAGATCTCAAAGTAAAATTAACCAGAAGAGACAAAGAGGGCCATTACATTCTTCTCAAAGGAATACTTAACCTAACACAGTCCCAGAAAAACAAACAACATATGGTATCCCTCATCTGTGGATGCCTTTGCCAATAACCTAGTTGTAAATATTTCTTGTTGGGAGTGATGCATATTGCAAAGAACAACAACACTAACAACAGAAAAGACTGCATCAAAGAACTGACTGAAATGGTGAATCTGGTAGGATGGGGGTTGGGAGGGAGACATGGGTATAGATTCAATTTGTAGCATAATCTTGTACTATATATATATATATATATATATATATGAAAAAAGAAAAAAAAGACAGACATGTTGACAAATGGAACAAAACTGAAGATCCAAACTTGTGCTCATACAAATTCAACCACCTCATACTTGACAAAGGGGCAAAAAATACTTCAATGGAGGAAGGATAGCATCTTTAGCAAATGGTGCTGGCAAAATTCAATCACCATTTGTAGAAGTACAAAATTAAACCCCTGCCTTTCACTCTGTATAAAAATCAACTCCAAGTGGATCAAAGATCTTAATGTGAAACCCAAAACCCTGAAGGTGATAGAAGAAAAAGTTTGCAACAACCTATAAGATGTAGGTGTAAGAAAAGACTTTCTAAACAGACAGCAGCTGCACAGGAAATAAAGTCGATAGTTGACAAATGGGACCCCATCAAACTCAAAAGCTTCTGTACAGTGAAAGAAACAATCAAGGAAGGGAAAAGAAAACCGACAGATTGAGAGGAAATCTTCACCAGTGATACATCTGATAGACCATTAACATCAAGAATATATAAACTACTCAAAAAACAAAGAAGAAACCAAATGACCTATTCAAAAGATGGAATAAAGAGATGAACAGAGACTTCACCTGTGAGGAAGTAAAGATGGCTGAGAAACATCTTTAAAAGTTTTCAACATCATCAATAATTATGGAAATCCAAATTAAAACCACTCTCATATCATCTCACTCTGATAAGACTGTCTAAGATCAAGAAAACAAAAGACACCAAATACTGGAGAGGTTGTGGGGAAAGGGGAGCACTCATCCACTGTTTGTGGGAATGTAAATTTGTACAACCATTATAGAAATCAGTGTAGAGAAACTTTAAAAGACTCAAAATGAGCCTACCACCTTACCCAGTCATACCACTCCTGAGTATATACCCAAAAGACTCATCCTACTGCAGAGATACATGCACAGCCATGTTTATTGCAGCTCTCTTCACAATAACGAAGAGCTGGAACCAACCCAAATGTCCTTCAACAGATGAATAGATGACAAAAATGTGGAACATCTACACAATAGAGTACTATTCAGCATAAAGAAAGATGACATCATGAACTTTGCAGGTAAATGGATGGAACTTGAAGCCATCATGCTAAATGAAGTAACACAGTCCCACAAAACAAAAGGCAAATGGTTTACCTCATTTGTGGATGTTAACACCAAAATCCCAGTTGAAAATTAAGCTGAACAACATTATTGTTATATTTCTGTTTATCTGAAAGCAACTATGTTGTTAAAATGTAAATCTCTCAATGGGCTCTAGATTCCATCCACCACTTATTTTCAGACTCTGTAATTACTGTATATGGTGGAAAGTACATATCCTCATTTTAGAGTAATATAAAATTAAGGGAGGAAAATGTGAACTCCTAAACATAAAAAAAAAGACTGAGAGGGCCTGGAGAGATGGCTCAGCAGCTGAGAGCATTGACTGCTCTCGCAGAGGACCCAGCACCCACATGGCAGCTAAGAACCATCTTTAGCCTTTATTACCAGCACTCAGGAGGCAGAGCCAAGTGGATATCTGTGAGTTCAAGTCCAGCCTGGTTTACAGAGTGAGGTCCAGGCCAGCTGGGACTAAAGGGAGACCCTGTCTCAAAAATGCCAAAAATAAATAAATAAATAAATAAATAAATAAATAAATAAATAAATAAATGACTGAGAGAAAGATGTCAGACCTTTATGGCAGGATGAATAATCTGGGGTGGGGGAAAGGGAAATATGCCTAAATTGAACTGAAAAATGATGTTTGAAATACACTAAACATCAATAAAAGCAAATAAATACAGTACAAAGGTCCAAGATAATAAATGATCCAATTAAAAGATGGGCTAAAGATCTGAACGGAGCCTTCTCAAGAAAATTTTTTTCAGAAACACCTTAAAACTGTTCAACTTCGTTAGTAATTAAGGAAATGTAAATCAAAATCACATTAAGAGTCCATCTTACACCAGTAAGAATAGCTATGATGAAGAAAACAAATGACACTAATTGTTGGAGAAGGTATGGAGAAAGAGGAACTTATTCATTGCTCATGGGATTGCAAATTTGTGCAGCCCCTATGGATAGCAGGAGAACACTTAAAAGACTAAAAATGAACCTACCATTTGACCCAATTAAATCACTCAGGTATATACCCAAAAGTATATATCATTCTATAGCAGAGACTGCTGCACAGCCATGTTTACTGCTGCTCTTTTCACAATAGCAAAGAGCTGGAAGCAAACTATGTGTCCCTCAACTGATGAGTGGATAATAAAGATGTGGTATATTTATACAATGGAGTTCCATCGGGGATATCCCAAGACCACCTGAAGCACAGGTAGGAGCAGATTGTTTGATTGGATTTCGTTGTCTTTGGCCCGATTGGTTTGTGTGGCTGTGGGGGCAGAGTTGTGCTCCCAGCTGGTAAAAAAAGGTGGGTTTGTGTGAGTCTTGAGATCGGGGATCTCCCAAGACCACCTGAAGCACAGGTAGGACCTGGGTGCTTCAGCCAGGTGGATTGTTTGATTGGATTTCATTGTCTTTGGCCCGATTGGCTTGTGTGGCTATGGGGGTGGAGTTGTCCTCCCAGCTGTTATAAAAGGTGGGTTTGTGTGAGTCTTGAGATCGGGGATCTCCCAAGACCACCTGAAGCACAGGTAGGAGCAGGGTGTTTCAGCCAGATGGATTGTTTGATTGGATTTCGTTGTCTTTGGCCCGATTGGCTTGTGTGGTTGTAGGGATGGAGTTGTCCTCCTAGCTGGTATAAAGGGTGGGTTTGTGTGAGTATTGAGGTCAGGGATCTCCCAAGACCACCTGAAGCACAGGTACCAGGGCAGGAATGGACTAAATAGCAACAGCGTCCAACTTGGATTGCTGAAGAAGAATCCCAAGAGAATGGTATTGATCAGATCTTCAACAGAGTAATAGATGAAAATTTCCCCAAACAAACAAACAAACAAACAAAAAGACAAACTAATACAAATACAAGAATCACATAGAACTCCAAACAGACAAGATCATAAAAGAAACTCTCCACACCATAGACATATCATAGTTAAAATGCTAGATGCCCAAAACAAACAAAAAATTCTTAAAAAGCCACAAGAGAAAAACAAGTGACCTATAAAGTGAAACCTATCAGAATTACAACTGACTTCTCATTGCAAACTAGGAAAGCAAGAAGAACATGGAGCAAAGCATTCCCAGTGTTAAAGGACAATAGATGCCAACCCAGGTTACTATACCCAGCAAAAATGTCAATTATAGTTGAAGGAGAGAGAAAAATCTTCTATGACATAAACAATATGAAAGAATACATGTCCAGAAAATCAACCCTTCAGAGAATACTTGAAGCATTTCAAAGGACAGAAGAAAGGAACAACCATCCCCCGGCACCTAGAAAGAGAAGTCAATAAAAGCATAACTTTAGAAGTAGAAACCTAAACCAAAATGGCAAATGGATAATAAGGCAAAAGGAAGCAGCACAAACCTATCAGCCATAAGCTTAAATATTAATGAACTAAATTCCCCAATAAAAAGACACAGACTGAGAGATTGGATTAGGAAACAGAACCCATCAATATGCTGTCTACAAGAAATGCATCTTACCTTCAAGGACAGACGCCACCTTAAAGTGAAAAAATGGAAAAAAAATATTCCAAGCAAATGGTACCAAAAAGAAAGCAGGTGTTGCTTTCTTAATATCAGACAAAATAGACTTCAAAGTAAAAGAAATCAGAAGAGACAAAGAAGCCCATTACATTTTTATCAAAGGAACAATTCACCAAGAAGACTTCACAATTATGAATATATGCACCAAACTCTGGTGCACCAAACTTTATAAAGTCAATTCTCCAGGACCACAAGGCACAGATTAACCCCAGTACACTCATAGTAGGGGACTTCAATGTCCCACTGAGCTCTTTGGACAGGTCAACAAGACAAAGAATAAACAGAGAGACATCTGAACTGAATGATACAATACACCAAATGGACCTCACAGACATCTACCGAATATTCCACCCTAATACCAGAGAATACACTTTCTACTCAGCACCCCACAGAACATTCTCCAAAGTTGACCACATCCTGGGACACAGAAGAAACCTCCACAAATACAAAAAGATTGAAATAATTTCATGCATTCTATCAGACCACAGTGCAATAAAGCTCACTATCAGCACCAGGATAAGCCCTACTATGTACAAGAACACATGGAGACTAAACAACATACTCTTGAATAATGAATGGGTCAAGGAAGAGATAAAGGAATAAAAACATTCCTGGAACTGAATGACAGTGCTAATACAACACAACAAAACCTATGGGATACTTTAAAAGCAGTCCTAAAAGGTAAGTTTATAGTCCTGGGTGCCTACATTAGAAAAACAGAAAGAGTGCAAATGAACAATCTACCACCGCAGCTAAAAGCACTTGAGAGGCAACAACAGATGAAGCCTAAATACAACAGACAGGAAGAAATAACAAAAAATCAGAGCAGAAATCAATGAAATAGAAACAAAGAAAACAATATAAAAAAAATAATGAATCCAAAAGTTGGTTCTTTGAAAGAATAAACAAGATAGACAGACCTCTAGCCCAGTTAACCAAAAGAAAGAAGGAACAACTCCAAATCAATACAGTCCATAATGAAAAGGGAAATATCATAACAGACAAGGAAAAGATCCAGAAAATCATACAGGAATACTTCAAAAACCTATACTCTACCAAGTTTGAAAACCTAGAAGAAATGGATGAATATCTGAAATCCTGGGAATCACCAAAGCTCAGCCAAGAAGAGATCGACAACTTAAACAGACCCATAATATATGAAGAAATTGAAGATGTAATAAGAAACCTCCCACCTAAAAAAAGCCCAGGCCCAGACGGTTTCACGGCAAAATTCTATAAAACATTTCAAAAAGACTTACAACCATTATTGCTGAAATTGTTTAGAAGAATACAAACAGAGGGTATTCTCCCAAATTCCTTCTATGAAGTCAGCATCACTCTAATAGTAAGACCAGGCAAAGATACAACCAAAAAGAACTATAGACCCATATCCCTAATGAACACAGATGCCAAAATTCTAAACAGGATACTGGCAAATCACATAAAGATCCACATCAAGAAGATCATCCATCATGACCAAGTTGGATTCATACCAGAGATGCAGGGATGGCTCAACATATGAAAAATCAATAAATACCATCAAGCATATAAATGGACTGAAAGACAAAAATCACACCATCATCTCAATTGATTCGGAAAAGCCTTTGACAAAATCCAACCTCCCTTTCTGCTTAAAGTCCTAGAGGGAATTGGGTTTGAGGGATCATTCCTCAATTTAATCAAACCATATACAGGAAACCCACAGCCAGTATCATCCTAAATGAGGAAACAACAGAAACATTCCCTTTAGAGGTAGAAAATGGGCAAGGCTACCCCCTGTCACCACTTTTCTTCAATATAATGCTTGAAACACTTGCTAAGGCAATAAGGCAAGAAAAGAAAATTAAAGGAGTACTAATTGGAAAAGAGGAAGTCAAGCTATCCCTTTTTGCTGATGATATGATTGTTTACTTAAGGGATGTTAAAAAAAACTCCTAGAAATGATTAAGAGCTTCAGTAAAGTGGCAAGATACAAAATTAACCTGGAGGGGGCTGGAGAGATGGCCTAGCCGTTAAGAGCGCTGACTGCTCTTACAGAGGACCCAGGTTCGATCCCCAGCACCTACATGGCAGCTGAACACCATCTGAAACTCCAATTCCAGGAGAACTCCAGTTCCAGGGGAATCTGACCCCCTCTTCTGACCTCCACGGCATTGCACGACATGGGTGCACAGACTTGCATGCAGACAGTACATTCATACACATACAGAAATAAATAAAAATTAAAAAAAAAATTAACCTGGAAAAATCAGTAGCCTTTCTTTACACCAACAATAAGCAACTGAAGAAGGAATTCAAGGAGAACTTCCCACTTACAATAGCCTCAAAAACAATAAAATACCTAGGAACAAACCTAACCAAAGACACCAAAGATCTCTACAGCAAAATTTTAAGCAGCTTGGCACTGGAACAAAAACAGACCTGCTGACCAATGGAACAAAACTGAAGATCCAAATTGAGCTCGTACACTTTCAGCCTTCTCATATTTGACAAGGGGGCCAAGAAGACACAATGGAGGGAAGACAGCATCTTCAGCAAGTGGTGTTGGCAAAACTGGATCACCACTTGTAGAAGAATGAAATTAAACCCCTACCTCTTGCCCTGTACAAAAGTCAACTCTGGATTGATTAAAGACCTCAACGTGAAACCCCAGACTCTGAAGGTGAGAGAAGAAAAAGTTGGCAGCAGACTACAAGACATAGGCATAGGAAAAGACTTCCTTTTTTAAAATCGACTTCCTGTTTTTATTTAAGATTTTTTTAAATTTTATTTATTTTTATGTCTATGAATGTTCTGTCTGCATGTAGGTTTGTGCACCTCTGTCTTGCAATGCCATGGAGGTCAAAAGAGGGTGTCAGATTCCCCTGGAACTGGAGTTAAAGACAGTTCTCAGCCACCATGTGGGTGCTGGGGACCGAACTTGGGTCCTCTGCAAAAGCAACCGGTGCTCCCAACCAGTAGACCATCTCTCCAGCCCCAGAAAAAGACTTCCTAAACCAGACAGCAGCTGCACAAGAATTAAGGTCTACAATTGACAAATGGGACCTCTTTAAACTCAAAAGCTTCTGTACATCAAAAGAAACAATCAAGGAAGTGAAGAGAAATCCCACAGAGTGGGAGGAAACCTTCACCACAGATACATCTGACAAAGCATTGATTTCCAGAATTTATAAACTACTCAAAAAACAAAGAAGAAAGAAAACAAATGACCCACTTAATAGATGGAGCAAAGAGCTGAACAGAGACTTCACAAGTGAGGAATTAGAGATGGCTGAGAAACATATTAAGACGTGTTCAACATTGCTAATAATTAAGGAAATGCAAATAAAACCACTTTAAGATATCATCTTACTCCAATAAGCCTAGCTAGGATCAAGAAAACAAATGATACCAAGTGCTGGAGAGGTTGTACCAAAACTGGACTCAGATGTTAACTAATTGGGTTTATGTGGACACTCTGTTTATTGCCTATGTACACTTACTGGTCAAATTTTAAAAAAATCTAATAAAAAATAAAGAAATCTATGTGGTGGAGGGAAGGAGGAAGGCTGAGTGCAGGTGCTGAAAAGGTGGTTCCAGGTGTGCATAGAAGAAAACGCCATCTATTTGGGCAATATCTCAAGATGACTAGTTTCAAGTCTATGTGGAACATTTGTGTGTAGAATTTTGCAGTAGTTTTAGAAAACAGGGTATGATATGGGCATATACACACACCATATACTTGCAGGTATTTATTTGTAGGATTTTGCTATGTGATTTGAAAAGCAAGTATTCAGGAAAGAAGAGATTTAGGGTTTGCATGTGGGTTTTATTCAAGGCCCCAATATTTCAAGCTATATGTCCTTGGGTAAGACATTTAATGCCCTTGGGTATTAGCTGTCTGTAAAGTGGAGATAATCACACCACCCACTTTCTGCTCTTGTGAAGATTATGTGGGATTCACAACAGGAAAGTTCTAGAAGAGTGCTGCACTAGTTATCACAGACATCATCTAAGGGAGGAGATGTATATTGTAGCTCATGGTTTGAGGTAACATAGCTCATTAATAAAGTAGGAAGGTATGGCGGTGACTGGCTCCATGGACAGAAAGGAGTGTGTGCTACCTGTATGCTCACATGCCAGCAGACCCAGAAATAGACACATTAATGGAGTGCTGTCTGTTTTTGTCACTCCAGATGCCAGCCCATGGATTGATGCTGCTCACATTCAGGGAAGGGCTTTGCCTCTCAGATAATCTGCTCTGGAAACACTCTCACAGACATGCAAAACTGTGTGTCTCTTACGAGAGTCTGCCACAACTGCCTGTGCATAGTACTTACCATATACACATAAATATATATACGTATATATTTATATGTACATACATAATTTTCGTGAGTAGAGGGTCAAACATAGGGCTCGTGTATGCTAGGCAAGGGCTCTACCAGTCTGTACCCAATGAATAGTAACTCTTTCTCATCAACATTTCTAGTATTTTTCTAACACAAACAGCCCTGATGATTTGGGAACATAAAATTAAGCTGGCTGGGCTTGTTTCCAGAGGTTTGCTTACAGTAATGTATCTTCACATAGTGTCCCACAGAGTTTCATTGTTCTTATTATCACGCTATGAATTTCCCATTAATACACAATACTCTGAGAAACAAAATCCCTCCTTTCAATTATTTTTGAGCCACTTACTATCAGATGTTTTCTATTATTTATGGTAATTGCCCAGTACTTTTCATCTTATAAACCTGTCAGGAAATTATGGCACTCTGATTCTTGATGGCCACACTTCTGATGAATAGTTTGTTTTTGCTGCAAACCTGCTAGTGAACATTCACTTTAGACATTCTCACTGAAGCAGGCATTGCCCCAGGCACCTCCAGTTCTTTGCTGCATAATGAGGTTTATGCTTAGATACAAATCCCAAGGTGAACAGCCCTATTCCTATTGTAAAAATTTTGCTTAAGAATTGGAGTGCACTTAGATAGGGGATTTCCCAGGACCACCTGAAGTACAGTCTTCCTGTGCAGGGAGGTCTTGGAGATCCACTAATGGGACTTTATCCAGTGTCAAGTCTATAAAGAGGAAAGGCTGCTCATGCTTCAAAAAGGGAAGCCTGGTCTAGCAAGACCTGAGTTTGTTCTCGAGTGGGTGGAAAAAAAAGAATCATACTGACTGGGCATGATGACACATACCTGCAACCTTGGGACTCTGAAGGATTAGGCATGAAGTTCTAAATCTGAGCTCACCAGAGCAGTCTGAGCTACATGGGGAGACCCTATCAAGGAGGAGGAGTGGGTAGAAGATGAAGAGGAGGAGGAGAAGGAGGAAGAAGAGAAAGAAGAGGAGGAGGAGGAAAGGAGAATGGGGAAAGATGGGGATGAGGAAGAGAAAGGAAGGAAGATGAGTACAGAATAAAATCAAGTGAGAATATGATACATCTAGTGGGTTTCAGGTATAGCCTAGTCTCTCAGTTCAAGTCCAAGTAATTATTTCCCAAGGGCTAGTCTGTTTTCTGAGGTTGATTCGTATGTATCTCAAACCTTCGGGTTGTTAGCTTCTGGGTAAATTCTTGGCAGTATGAATATTATGAACACACACAGGAGGGGGTGGCTGACTGGAATCTGCTTTTCCCTCAGCTTGATATTGGCAGCTCTCAGCTCTTCTAGGTAAATCAAAATGAGTCTTCTTAGACTGTCTGTTGACAAGGCTATGATTTAAAGTATACAAGCCTGGTGCAGGATGCAGAAGCTCCTGGTGTGAAAGCTGTCGATCTTGTCATTTGACAGCTTGTTTATTGCAGAGACCATGTTTTCATTGACAGTCTCCTCAAGTCAGATGGCTTACTGTGTGCATTAAGGGGCATTTCAGTGATTACAATTGCAGGCAGTCCCACGGATTTTTGAATTAAGAAATATGTGTTTTAATATATGCATAAACATATAGACAAAAAGCAAGAATAGTTGCTGTAATTTCCAAGAGATGTATTTTCTGAAACCTTATTTTTTAAAATATAAAATCATGTTTAGAAATCCTTTTAGAATAATGGAAAAGTCCTGATACAAGCAGAACATAGTTCTAAATCAAATGTGATTTTCAGTTGATAATAGAGTCCAATAATGTACAGCCGAAGATTTGTGCTGAAGAGGCAGTTCTGACTCTTCTTTTGCTCAAGGTAGCTTATTTGATGGTGCTATTTTGAGAACAACACTCTGCTTACCACAGAGTAACTCAGATGAACCCAGACACAAAGGCTCCCTGTGCATGGCAGGATGCCCTTCCTCCTTTCATCTCCTTTCAACCATTGACATCCTTATCTTCCCAAATGTAAGGTAATTAATTACTTGTCAGAGAAGGCCCACTCAGTTCCTGGTCATGTTGTACTTTCTAGAAGAGACTGAAACTGTGGCCATCTCATGAGACAGTGCTACATACCTTTGGATGTTAAAACTTAATAATCTCTAGATTCATTTTGTTGACTAAAAGCTAAATGTAAAGTCAGTTAGTGAGCTTTGAGGAAATATACTGGATACCCCTCAAGTATTATGACAGGGCAAGGGCCAGGCTTCAGAATTTCCATAAAACTCCCTAGGAAAGGCTTGAAGTCTAGTTCAGTGGTAGAACAGTTCCTACCATGCCTAAAGCCCTGGATTCCCAGTACCCCCCATACACAAAATATCCCCCAGGAGATTCTGCATTTATGACATTCTAAAAGCTTTACAGGCTATAGAAAGAAGAACCAGAACTGCTATCAACACTTTGAATCTGAGTAGTTATTAATAATTTTAAGTAGTTATTCTTGGATTTTTAAAAGGATTATTATACAAAACTGTATCCCATGCAATGGGTTATATTTAAATAATCCTGTGAAGTTGTCACAAATATAACCTCCTATAAGAATTGGGACATACTGCCATAGTTACCAGCCCTAAACATGAGCTAGTCAGTAACCTGGTTTACCAGTGTCATATAACTTTGCTTTGAATGGCCCTGTCTCAGACCAGAGATGACACTTTTATTCTGTACCTGAGAACAGAGTAAGCCGTATTCAAAGATACATGGAGAACTCTTGAAAGGATTGTACACAAAACCCTAGCAGAAGAAGACATGGGATTAAGTATGGCCTTCTGAAGAGCTGGTTTGAGAAATCAAACCTGTTCATCATCTGGATTTTTCACATCTCCCTCTTCATTTCCCTGCCTTCTCTACTCATGTGTCTGGTATGTGAGTATCCCCTGATGTGCTGCTGCCCCAGAGTACTGAGTCCACATATGAGAGGGGATAGTCCTTCCTAATGCCATTTCAGGCATAACAAAAAGAATTCAACTTCTGTACATATTTTGTTGAAGTTCTAAATAATCTGGTCTGATGAGAATATAGAAAATCAGTCAAGCTCACTGAGCTCTTGCAACATGGCTCTGATGGCAGATGTGTGTGGGGTTTCCCCACATGGAAAGCAAGAAAGTGATTCTGCAGTGAATATCTATCTGCTGGGTACCCTTCAATTTAATTTGATTCTGACACTACCTACATAGAGACATGGTCAGATCCCACAGGTTGAGAGATAAGTTCCAAAAGTAACACCCCAGCACTTCAGATGCCAATCATGAGCTGTAGGTGTGGCTCTGGCTTGTAGGCTGTTAACAGGGATTCCTATATCCACATGTCAGGTTTAATTAATTTGTTAGACCTGCTCACAGAATTCAGGGAAGCACATTTATTGGTGTGATAGCAAGGGTATTACCAGGGTTATGACTGAAGAAATGCAAAAGTCTTGCTGCAGGTTTAGGACCCACAGAGCTTCCACACCCCTCCTGGCTTGCCACTCACTGTGCAAGCTCAGAATTCATAAGTTCTCAACCCCTGGAAACTTGTGATTTTATGAAGGCTGCATTACACAAGTGTGACTGATTAAGTCATTGAAGTTGGCTAGGGAGATTACAGTCCCAACCCTCTCCTCTGCCTTGGCCTTTCTCACCATTTTGAAACTTACAGAGACTGTCAGCCACCATTCAGCTCATTAACTCAAAAGACAGACACACACAGACACACACAGACACACACACACACACACACAACTGAAGATTACAAAAATTTTCAGATTTATATGCCAGGAAATGAAAGAAGACCAAGCATATATTTCACAAGATCACAAGCCATCCTAATCCCTCAAGAGTTATCAAGCTTGTCTATAATTTAAAATAGAAATAGCACTCTTTTGCATGGCAAATATTCATTGAGAACTTAATATGTGTCAGATGCTATTCTAAATAGAAAATTACCATATGGAAAATCAAAGCTTAGGAAACTCAATGCTATACAAAAGTGGCAGCACTGCAGGCTCCTAACCTGCCTGTGCTCCATCGTTCTTTTCAGTGTTTCAGCCTTTTTCATGCTGTCTTAATCTAAGCTGAAGAGTGGGGATAGAGACATTACATAGTCCCTTAACCCATCCTTCATCAGTTGAGCTTAACTCTATTTCAAAATTTGTTTTTTATTATTCATTCTTTTTTAGAATGCATTTTAAAGATTTAATTTCTCTCTCCTCTCTCTCTCTTTGCATGTGTCCACTTATGCCAGAAGAAAGTGTTGGATCCCTAGGAGTTATAGTTATGGGCAGTTGTAAATAGCCCAGCATAAGTGCTAGGAATGGAGTTTGTGCCTTATAAAAGAGCAAGTGCTCTGAACTGCTGAATCTTCTAAAAAAAGGCTCCTTATTATTCATTCTTAGCCAGTATTTCTGAATTGCCTTTTAAGATGCATCATTTAAATTATTTCTATTTTATTTGTGTTTGTGTGTGTGTGTGTGTGTGTGTGTGTGAGTGAGTGTGGCTATATGAATGTGTGCCACATGTGTAGATGCTTCCAGAGGCCAGGAGAGCATCATCAGATGCACTGGAGCTGAAGTTACAGGTAGTAGTTGTGAGCTGCCTCACTTGGGTGCTGGGAACCGAAATTGGATTCTCTGAAATAGCAGCCAATGCTCTCAACCTCTGAGCCATCTTTCCTGCCCCCCGAATTGCTTTTTCATGGAGTCTTGAAAGACTTGTTCCAGATTGTGTCCCATTCACCCTGACTTGGAAAGCACAGGATAACTCATATCAGAGTTGATCCTCCATAACCAATTTCAGGTGGAGTGTCTTTTAAAATGTGTCAGCATTGAACATGGAGAAGGGACATTTTCCTCACCTTTCTAAAAACAATAAATGTAACAACTACATATGATTGACATTGCATTAGGTACTATAAGTGAATTAGAATATAG
Source organism: Rhizomys pruinosus (assembly GCA_009823505.1). NCBI lineage: Eukaryota > Metazoa > Chordata > Mammalia > Rodentia > Spalacidae > Rhizomys > Rhizomys pruinosus. The sequence continues at coordinate 465,545 of VZQC01002081.1, read as the reverse complement.
TCTTGGGATTTCTGTAGCAAATTCTTCACAGGACCTAAATGGTTGACTGTGTATTCCCAATTTGTAAAGATACCAGCTGCTTTCTTAACATAATTTGAGTTTTAAAGAAATTATATCAAACATCCATAAACAAAGCATAAAGCTGGTTCTTTGAACCACATGGTAACTATAAAGAGTCCATACTAGGGTTAGAAGGAGAGTCAAGCTTATTTGGTGAAGTGATGATCTTATATTTAAGCTCCCTTGCAGAGCCCTTGGGGTTAAACACCCACCTTCATTGATTTATTCAGCTCTGCAATCTATTTATTGCTTCAGGTCATTTCAGCCTACCTGAATGAAAATGTTCAAAGAAAGAAAGTTCTGAATAAATCAGACTTCATATGAGTGACTGCTCAGCTGTTTGGAAAACTCTGTTTCCTTGCTGTCAGCCACCACCTCTGGCTTTTACAATCATTTGCTCCCTCTTCCACAGTAATCTCTGAGCTTTGGAAAACAGAGGTTTGAGAAATGCATCCTACTCAAGGATAAGCACTTTGAAGTTCTACTATTCACTCCATGTCGGCTAGTTGTGGGTCTCTGTGTTAATCATCATATGCTGTTTCCATCATATATATTTCCCAAACCTAATTGGCTATTAGCTCTCTCCTTGGAGGAATAATTCACAACAGATGCCACAAGCTTATGTCCTCTAGTGGCTAGGAGATGTTATAAGCCACAATAAGAACTTGTCACCCTTTATAGAGAAACCACAGTTTGTGGATTAGCATACCATCCAAGCATCTGTGTCTATGCTCACAGCTTAGCTTGCCATAATAATTAGTACTGCTTAAATGCTTGCACATCCAATTGCTTGTGCTTTGTTAGTAGGATTAAAAAGGTATCCTTGGATAAGTTGTCATCCCATGAAGGGGAACAACGTGTACAGACTAGAGTCCAAAATAACATCTCCAGGGAAAATAGACTACTTTGCTTCTCACCCACTTGTGCTCCTTTCCTAAAGCCTAGGGAACAACATGGTAGAATGTAAGGGCTGCGGAGAGATTGGGGTAAATCGTGAGACTACAGCAATATAGACTGGGCACCTATTTGATCAAAATGCTTGTGCATACAAGCTTCTCCAACTGGACTATGGGAACCTTGGGTTGTTCAAAATTTGGACATAGATACTTGCAAATTGGTTTTACATGAATGTTACTTACATTCATTGCTTATGCTTAATAATTTGGCTCACTTCTAAAAAATGCACCAATTACCTAATTGTATGGCAAACTGAGTAACATCAATGTTATTGGAAAACAACTGTGCTATTATATTGTAGAATCCCTTAAAAAATAAACAAATAAAAGAGAAAAAAAGAAGTGCATTAATCTATGAGTATAACAAGAAGTCATTAGGAGTTACTTTAATACTATGTCCATTTAACAGAATGATACTAGTAAATTCTTCCCTACAACCTGTGGCCTGTCTAGCCATAGGTTCCTAGGCCTGATAACAGTGTCAGGATTGGGCTTTGTCTTGAAAAGTGGACCTTAGGTCTAATCAGAAAGAGGCTGGTTACTCCCATAACATTCCTGCCACCATTGCACCAGTGAACATATCTTGCCAGTCCTGTTGTTGTTGTACCTTGCAGAATCCATACCTGGGAAAGGCTGATAATTACTTTTCTCTACTGGCAGCATGCATAGCATCTTCTAGTACTTTGAAAGCTAGCACTGAGATAGAATGCTTTGAAGTCAGTATAGCTTGATTTCTCCTTATTCTCTTATGAATGTAGTGTCTTCAGATTGCATTAAATCCATATAGGCTCAAGATAGACAAAATCCCAGCACATAAGGGGGAAAGTAGGTAAATAAAACCCCACCCTTAGCTGAGGAACTTTTGGCAACTGATAGCTACTGGGAGAGGGAGAGTTAGTTTTCTTTCTTTCTTTCTTTTTTTTTTTTTTTTTTTTTGGTATTTTTAGGAGGGTCTCCCTTTAGTTCCCAGCCTGCGCCTGGACGCTCAGCTCTTAACCAGCGCTGGCCTTGAACTCACAGAGAGTCCTCCCTGCTCTATGCCTCTCCCAGTGCTAGAGTAAAGGTGTTGCACCCACCATTGCCCACTCTTAGTTTCTTTAAGGGTGGTATCTCTGTATTTTAACCACACCTCCAGAGATTGACCCACATTGAAAGGATACTGGGGGCACAAATTCGACTTGACATACATATAAAATAGAAATTTTGTAGGGAGTATTAAGGGAATATCAGTTAGGGGTGAAGACTCTAAATATTTTCAAAATATATTGTATGAAATTCCTAAAAATTCAATAAAAACACAGAAGCAACCTCAGACAGTGTAACGGAATCCAGTGGGTTTTCCTTTTTGCTTGTGCACCCACTTGCATTCCTGGCATTCTATGGTTTTGTGGTGCGATGTCCATCTGTCTTTTTTAAGAAAAAAAACAATTAGTGGGCGCGACGGTGGCGCACGCCTAGTCAGCTCCCAGCTACTGCGGAGGCTAGAGCCAGCGAGGACTCGCTTGAGTCCAGTTCTGGTGAGCTGTAGTGCGCTATGCCGATCGGGTGTCCGCACTAAGTTCAGGCATCAGCATTATCGGTGCACCTCCCGCGGAGGCGGGGAACCATCAGGGCTTGCCTAAGGAGGAGTGAACCGAGCGCCAGGTCGAAAACCGAGGAGCATCAAAACCTCTCGTGTGCATCAGTAGTGGATCGCGCTCTGTGAATAAGCCACTGCATGCACTCCAGCCCTGGGCAATACTAGCGAGACGCCGCCTCTAAAACAAAAAAAAAAAAAAAAAAAAAAAAAAGAAAAAGAAAAAGCAATTGACACATTGAGGAAGATTTTAATGAAACAATTATTTTGATAATATGGAAAATGTAGCGGGAAACAAGAAAGAACAGTGAAGCAATCCAAGACAAGCAAGTGTAAGAGGCCACAGAGACCTGAAAGAGCAGCTGCAGAGGACAGCCCTCTCAGCAAGGACATAAGAGCTATGCTTCTAGGAAAGGCAAGTAACCACTGCTAAATTGTGAGCTTCACATTGAATAATCCAGTGTGATGATTATTCCTTACTGTGTCACTGCAGACTCATCAGACACACTAGAGGGCTCTTACTCTGGTTGGAGATAGACCTAGAAAACAAATTGTGGACCATGAGGGCAAAAGCAGTCAGACATAGCCAACCACTTCTCTTTTCTAACAGTCAGTAGTTCATAGGAAAAGGAAGTGTCCTGATGGGCGTGATGGCGCATGCCTTTAACCCCAGCACTCAGGAGGCTAAGGCAGGCAGATCTCTGTGAGTTCAAGGCCAGCCTGGTCTACAGAGCAAGCTCCGGGCCAGCTGGGACTAAAGGGAGACCCTGTCTCAAAAAGACCAAAAATAAGTAAATAAATAAATAAATAAATAAATAAATAAATAAATAAATACAGAAGTTCCATCAGCTCCAGGCTCTTCAAAGGGAGATGAGAATTGACAATCATTTGGAATCCAAAATGTTCCTATGCACTGAACTCCATGCAGTTTATAGTGGCATACATAGCTTCTGAGGGACAGTCTCAACTTGATGCCACCAGGATGTACCCTGCAGTGAAATCATTTAACCCCTGGTTATCAGAATGTCCAAACCTATTAAGGCCAAGAAAGCAGATATTGAGAACAATAATTCCTGATGTGATTTGAGGTATTCGGGGTGGAAAGGATGCCTCTCCCTACATTGCCTTCTGGGTATAGCTCCTACAGAATTTAAAAACCATTATGCACTGTAAGATAGATCAAAATAATGTCTCCTTTTCCTATCCAGCCTTGACCTCTACTCACTGAAGACATCTGCAGGCATGTCATGACTTTGTAAATATAATAATAAATAAATTACTTTTTCTCCATAATAAGTAGATAAAATGCAAACTTGTTAACCTTGACAGTTTTGTAGGAGTTTTTTCCCCATTTAAATAAATGCCTGTTAATTTTTGAGTTGCTGAAAATTTCAAAGCCTGCCCCTCTTGTACTTCTTAAAAATTAAAAAAATTACTCTTGGGTGAGAGAGAGTAGATCTTCTTTAAGAGAGTGACTCTAGATAGACTGAGTAGACTCCAGTGGATGAACTTGCACGGAGGGCCATATAGACACAAATGCTTGATAAGACTTAACATACATGGCAGAATGCATGAAATCTGGTGGAGCAGGGCTATAGGGGAGCCTAGATGGGGGAGGGGGTCCAAATTTGATTAAGGTCTATTGTATGACCCCTGCAAAGACATCAGTAAAAATGTTTTTTAAAGTGTAAATGCTTTTGTGTGTTATTCTTCTCTTCACATGTCCCCAGATTCCTCACATTGATGTCAGTTTCGTGAATTTTTACTTATTTCCCAGCCTGAATATGTGTGTATTTGCAAATTTTTTTTACTTCTATTACCATCAAGATCCAATGAATATGATGACATAATCATAATGGACTAGTGTGTTGCTCTGTTAACAGAGTTTTTCTAAACAATGTATTGAAAAAAAAATAACACCCCAGTTTTGTCCAGGCTGCATTTGGGCTGTGCAATTGGTGATCGCTGTAGTGGTCTGTTTGATACTTTGTCACTCTAATGTGTTTAGATTTCATATATGTGATAGGAAAGGGACTACTTTGCTTCCATGATTTTGGAGAGGTGGAATGCTTAGGTTTGGAGACAAATTATTATTATTGTATGTTACTTTTATTCCCTTAACAGATATTTATTATCTCTATCTGACAATATTTTTGTGGCAGTTAGATATACCTTTTTTCAGAATGTATTAACAGATCCTTAACTTCTTCCAATAAGATAAGGTAATCAGATAACACAAGAAACCTACAGGAGAGATTTTCCTGCTTTGTTATAACCAACCTACCTGATAATCCCACTAGTGTATTTGAAAAGTGCTTTGATGGATGTATGGCTCTGTGTTGTTCTGTAACTATAAAAAAAATTTCATGAAACTGTTATGAGATTAGAAGATGGTATCCAGGATACCATGAATCCATGTTCCCAGGCCCTGGCCACACATGTTTGACTCCAGAATGACCTCACTTGCTTCCTTTGAGATGAGAACTTTGTTAATGCAGTGATAGTTTTGGTGCTAAATATGGGTCCCCAATGATGATCCACTTTCATGAGAGGAACCACCTAGATTGCCTTGCGTTTGAGCATGAGCCCTTTGTGACTAACCATCTGGCATTGACTCCTTGGGTGAACATTACTGAGTTCTCTCTGGGGCTCAGACATCCCTTGGATTATTTCATAACCCATTATTTTATTCTGAGGTGGTTTTTTGGTTCCTACTTTATTTTAAATATTTTTCTCCCCAGAATGTTTGGTTTAGATGCTCTATTTTGTTTGTTCTCAGAGCATTTGATTTATTTTTATTTGTTTTTAGAAAATTCTTTACTTCAATACTTTTTAAATTGAAGTTTTGTGCATTTCATACAACATTTCTTAAGCAAATTTAGACCCATTATCCTTTCCTTGCCTCCTGCCCCACCAGAGCACGTGCATTCTGCCATTTATATTGCAAGATTTTCTAAGTCTTTATAAAGATGTTTCAATGCAGAAGTTTACTGTTTTATGTAGAAGTTACTGTTTCTTACTTTGGTACTTTGAAAAGAGTCATTCAACTTTTATCTCCTGCTTATCCTCCAATATCTATCTCTGACTCTGTTTTCTCTTCTGCTTATTGGTCCCTGTATTAGGTGAAGAAATTTATAAGCACCTGGCCATATGAAGAAAATAAGAACCACTTGTTCTCTTTTCCTGGTGTCTGGGAGAACATTCCATGATGTATGTAATCACCTCAGAAGAAAGTTCAACAAAATACACCTGTTTTTGGATTGGAAGTAACTTCCTTGCCTCAGTTGGGAAGACACATAAAAAGGGTGAGCAACTTCTTGCTTGAGCCCTCTCACATTCTTGTAAACATTCAGGAAAAAGTCCAACAGTGGGAGGAACTGAACCAGAGTGGGAGTTCAGAGATTATTTCCATAAGAAGCACATAAATCTGATAAAATATATGTATATACTCCCTAGCTAACATGGAGAAGCTTGAAAATTTGAGAAGAACATGATACTCAAGGAAAGACAAACTAGAGAAGCAAGAGGTACATGTCTATGTAAGGATTTGGAACTGGAATCCACAAATAAGTGAGAGCGTGCTTCACTTGTATTTCAGAGTCTTGGTTACCTCACTTAGTCTAATGGTTTCTAGTCCCATCCATTTACTTGCCTTCATATTTTATTTTATTTTATTTCATATTATATATATATATATATATATATATGAGTGGATTGCCTGCATGTGTGTAAATGCACTCATGTTATACAATGTCCATGGAGGTCAAAAGAAGACATTTGATTCCTCTGAAAGTAGAGTTACATGTGGTTGTTAGCTGCCATGTGAGTGCTGGCAATCAAACCTGGGTCCTCTGCAAGAACATCCAGAGCTCTTAGTGGATTGCCTGCATGTTTGTAAATGTACTCGTGTTATACAATGTCCATGGAGGTCAGAAGAAGACATTTGATTCCTCTGAAAGTAGAGTTACGTGTGGTTGTTAGCCTCCATGTGAGTGCTAACAATCAAACCTGGGTCTTTTGCAAGAGCATCCAGAGCTCTTAATCACTGAGCCAAGTCTCCAGCCCCTTTCCTGTGTATTTCAAATTTTTCATTGTGTATATGTTAGTCAATCCACTAGATTGGTGGTTTAATGAACAAATAATATTAGTTGTTGAAAAGGATTAATGCATTAGGCTTGTTTTGTGTGTTTTCTTATATAATAATTTCTAATGTTTATCTTGGTTTTAGTAAATCTACAAATAAAAATGATGCTATTATATTCTCTCATTAGTCTTGTTTCTAAAGCGATTTGCTTACCTAGGCTTACTAACTTACTTAAACCAAGATTTCATATAAAGAGATTCAACTCTTTCACTACCTTCATAGAAGAATTCTTTTTTGTACATTATTTGGCTTTAAGAAATCTAAATTGGCAAACAGTTATTTTAAATCTTCCAAAGGTACTCCATTTGTAAGATACCTCTACTTTAAATCAAACTTTTAGAGATAAGAATAAATAAAATTCTTCCCAATAAACAGAAAATGGGGTTGTTGATTGGGTCCAAGTAATTGGATGGCTATTCTATCATCGATGAAAAATGTTAGGATAAAAATATTCAAGGATCTAAAAAGCCCTATGACATATGTAAACTTTTGAATACTTTAACACAAGTTTACCTCTATTAGCTCCTATTACCAACACTAAATAATTTGAGTTGATTCTTCTTATCCAAATGATACAAAAGGCATCAATTCCCAGTGACAGTATTTATGAATTTTGTATCTTAAAGAAGCCATATCTTTTTTTCCAGTTTCTTTATTTTTATTTTTTAAATTTATTTATTTATATATATTTTGTATCAAATCTACACCCATGTCCCTCACCCTATCCCCCACCCCATCAGAGCTCATGCATTCTGCCAAACATGCTTTTCATCTCTTTCTCAGTCTTTTTCAATATTCTCCATGGGGAAGTTGACTGTTTTGAGCAGACGTTCACTGTTTCAGTCAGTTCTTTGATGCAGTCCTTTTGTTGTTGTTGTTTCCAATATGCATCACTCCCAACTAAAGCCATATCTTTTGATTAATTGAGTATATAGGGTATTCTGTAGTATGCTTATCTGTAATTAAGAGAAAATGAAATAATATTTATATATTTATTCTGAAAACTAAATGGGAAATATTAAAAATGATTCCCATTGGAGTTCAAATTCCATTTCTGATTATTAAATTAAAATTTTTTGCTTTTGGCTATAAAACCTCTTAAATTCTAATTTCTCATAAGTCTAGCATCTTTTATGTTCTTCATCACCAATAATGTCTGGTACATAGAAAAAGATAATTTTATTAAACAGGAATTTAAAGTGATGCTATATTGTTAGCTGAGAATTTCTTCAAAGTACCATTACATTTGTTTCCCCAAAGTTGATCTTTTGTAATGTCAAAATAATAGAACAAAAGAAATTGTTAATAACAAGTAAGTGGTAACAATTCAGACATCAATGAATAGCTTTTTCTTTTTTTTAAATTTTATTTATTTCTGTATGTGTATGAATGTACTGTCTGCATGCAGGTCTGTGCAGCCGTGTTGTGCAATGCCGCGGAGGTCAGAAGAGGGTGTCGGATTCCCCTGGAACTGGAGTTCTCCTGGAATTGGAGTTTCGGACGGTTCTCGGCCGCCATGTGGGTGCTGGGGATCGAACCTGGGTCCTCTGTAAGAGCGGTCGGCACTCTTAACCGCTAGGCCATCTCACCAGCCCAATGAATAGCTTTTTCTATAATTAGAACAATCCATTTCTTGTAGGCTTATAGCTTTGGAATCAAACCAGCCAAAAGGAAAACTAAAACTAAAAGATAACAAATTATTTCAAATATGCCAAATGTTAAAACATTTTTTATGTTTAATTTTTTTAATTTAATTTTTATTGATGCTTTGTGCATTTCGTACATCATTTTCCAATTCAGATCAGGCATATTTCCCTTTCCCTTCCCCCCCACCCCCCCATCCCAGATCATGTATTCTGCCATAACTGTCTTGCATCTTTCTCTTTTTTTTTTTTTTTTCATTTTTTAGCTATAAGTGATAATCCATGAGTACAAGCATCCTTCGTGCAAAACCAATCTGCAGGCTGTTGTGCCCAAACCCCCACAGCCCCACCATCCAGTGGGGGGTGACAGGTTGTTTGTTCAATCAAGTTGATCAAATGAGTGTCCAGACTACATCGCTGTAGTTTCACCATTCACCCCAATCGCAGCCTTTACATTCTACCACGCCCCCTCTTCCGCAGATTGTTCCCTAGGCTTAGAAAAGGGGCACAGGTGGATGAGAAGTAAAACTGTCCTCTCTCTCTGGAGCTGTTGACTTGGATTCTGGTCAATTCTGGCTGTTTCCTTTCATGGGCTGACAGTTTGTTCAGGAGTAACCTTTCGATCCTACTAATGAAGCACAAGCAATTAGATATATAGGTATTTAAGCAGCACTAATAGTTATGGTAGGTTACTTTGGCATAGACACATATGTTTGGATGATATGTTAATTCATGAATTACATTTTTACCCCCTGATAAATATAACAGGGTCTTACTGTGGCTTATGACATCTCCTAACCTGTAGAGGATGTAGGCTTGTGGCATCAGCCATGGGTTATTCCTCCAAGGAGAGAGCCAACAGCCAATTAGATTTGGGATATACAGGCACATGGCTGCCTCTGCTGCACAGTATTTCCAGGCAGGTGAAGTGTAGCTGGTGCTGATGGTGGAGTCTTGCTTGACTCAGGGAGACCCGTATTTGCTTTATTGGTTTAGTGGCCTTTGGGAACACTCTCTGGCATTCCAGAGGCCATCTGTACCCTTGCATGTGCGGTCTCAATACATCCCTCCCATGTTAACGTCAGGTCTTCGGCAGCAGGGTCTTATCGCCTCTCCTCCTGCAGGTATCCCAACTTAGGGGCAAGGAGCCCTTACCTTTTGTGGGGCCTTGGATCCCCTGGCCAACATCCCCCTGGTAGAACAATCCATTGCTGATGTCAGAGCTCCTGCATTAATATACTTTGCCTAAGTGCATAGCCCAAGGACTTTAGTATTATATTTGGTTCTGAACAGAGTATAATCCTTTTCACAGTTCTTATGTCTATTAGTCAATTAAAGAAGGCATTTTTACCGGTTTTATAAGAGATTACCTCTATAATAGTTGTCTCCAATTTACAGTTGGAAAATGACATCATCATCGTCATATTTCTCCTTGTTCTATGGGGGGGGAGGCAAGAAAGTCATATCAAAACCTTTGTTGCACCTAGAAGGTATAAGTTTCATTAGGACTCATTATAGATAGTTGTTACATGTAGGATCCACAGAAGGGTTCGATGTTTATGGCAATCTGAGGCTTTTCTTCCTTTCAGTGTTCAGACGGGTCAACCTTTCAGTTGCCACTTTTTGGTACATCCTACTCAATGCAAAGCTGTATCTTTTCTTTCTCAGCCGTTAAGTTGGTGACATTTTGTCCTGTTGGAACAAACAAATCTCTTCCCATAGTTAGTTTTAAGATTTGAATTGCAAGGTTCTTGACTAGAAGGTTTCATGTCTGTCTGTACCGCCCCCCCCCTTTTTTTTTTAACCCATGAGTCTCCAGAAGACAGTTGTATTATACATAACTATAGGGTGGAATCAAGGCACAGATTTCATCAAATTCACCCATGCTGTTTTGGGTGACTATATATGATTAACTTGGGAAGCAAACTTAATTTTTGCTTTAAATCATCTTAAAGAGAATGCTACAAGGTGATACTGTACAACAGAGAAATTATAGAGAACATTTGTATGTGCCAATCCCAAAGTTATTGCTCTAGAGATTTTGTGTAAAACAAATGTGGACAACAGCAAATTATATCTACATTTAACTCAGATGCATTACCGTTTTTATCAGAGTCTGTAAACCAATGTTGTTTAATATACACATATTTACTTTTACTGAGTCCTAAAACACCATGTATCCTGTAGACAGTGTCTAGGCGAAACTGGGTACTTGCTGAACTCACGTCAATTAAATATGCCTTAATCGAATATACACCCATGTCCCTCTCCCACCCATCCCCCCTTCCCAATTCACCATTTCAGTCCATTTTCTGATGCAGTCTTTCTGTTGTTGTTCTTTTACTATGCATCCTTCTCCATGAGAAATATTTATATCTGGGTTGTTGGGTGTCCCTCATATGTGGATGCAAATGTTAAAACATTTTATAAAATACAAATAGCTATAGACAAAGGGAGAAACATATAGTCAATTTAAAGAGTATGATGTTCTTTTCATTGATTGAAACTCCGATTTACATTATTTCCTTTAGTTATTTTAGGTCGTATAGTATTCTTGATTATTATAACTTTAGATGTAGCACTTCTGTTATGTTTACATGTCAAATGAAATGTTATGTCAGATATGGAGAGCTAATATTATCCAGATGTGGAGAGTGGCAAAGAGAAAATTTATACTGGATCAAATCAGCTGGTAAGTTTCATATGATCAGAAGTTATTCTACAAGGTTTCACTTACTATTTCTCACTCTTGAAGACTGATTTTTTTTCTATTAAGTTTTATATTTCTCAGGTCCTAGGAAAGACTCTTCCTAACACTCTGGGATATAAATTAACACTTGGATCCAGTGAGCACAAAGTATCATGCCTGTCAAACAAAGGGAATTTTGAACTCAAGTTCCTAGAAAAATAAATCCCATTACCTGTGTTAAAGATTCTCCAGGGAGACTGCTATTTACAGCATTCACGACTGTGGAGAGTTGGACTGTTTGAGGTCTGACACCGAGTTACTTTCAGCTCTCTTTAACTCCCCTTTATATTAATTCAATTTACCCCTGTGATTGACCATACATCTTTTTGGCTATTAAGCATGTTTTTTTTTCCAATTGTGCTTTATATTGAATTTTTGACATGTTTCTTACACAATGTTTCAGTCAGTCTTAATCACCTTTATACCTGCTTCTTCTATGACACCTTCCCACAGCCCCCACCCACTTCCTGGAGTTCACACATTCTGTCTTTTATGCTAGGGTCCATTGCACCAAATTACTCTCCCTGCCCACTCCTCAGTGCCAGCTCATCCCATGAAATCTAGTCAGCCTCTCTTTCCTACAGAAAGCCAGATATTCCTCATCTAACTACCATCTGCTGCCAATATTTCCTCAGCTAAGTTTGGGCTCTGTTATCCATTTCTGCAGTTCTGTGCTGGGATTTTGTCCAGTTGACCTTGCATGGGTCTTGTGCATGCTGATACCAATGCTGTAGGTTCATATGAACAGGGTTCCAGAAGCTTGTAGGACTCATTTCCATTTGGTCTTGCATCACCTCTCTGGCTCTTACAATCTTTCCACCCCATCTTCTGCAAGGTTCCCTGAGCTCTGGGTAGGTGAAACTGAATATAGGCAATTTCTCCATGGAACCACACTCTGTAGATTCCTAATATTCAGTTTGGCCATTCAGGCCCTATTGGGTTCCTGGTCTACTGTATGGGGGAGCTTCCTTAATGAGAGTTAAGAGGTAGTTAATGCCTTCTTGGGTCCTTGTTCTATGATGCTTAGGACTTATGTGTAGAGGTTGCATTGTAGATGTGTCACCTAGGCATGAGCAGTTCACAGACCATGCCTCTGTGTGTCTAGTTGTGGGTCTCTACTCTCATCTGAGGCAAAAGAAACCTTTTCTGAGTGGTGTCTGGAATATTCATTTGTAATATAAGGATATTTATTTTGTAGTTAGTAAAATATTACTTTAGCCTAGGGATGTGTCAACCTTTGGGAAGTCTTTAAGATCTATAACCTCTTCGGTAGTGTTCATCTGGCTATGTTTACAATACCACATATGAGTTTCCTCCCACTAAGTGGGCTTTAGGTCCAATTGGTTAGCCATTGATTTCTCCCAAGATAGAAGGGTCACTATTGCACAGATTTCATATGCTGTGCTAGTCATTGGCATGGATAGTTGGGTTTGAGGCTGATTTTGGACTATTAATTGAGGTTCTGCCTTAGTGGCTTGCATAGGGCTCACCAAAGCTATGAGAGCTAGCCTTCAGATGGGTAAGAAATGTCTTTAAAATGTTCAAAATTGTTAGTAATTAAGGAAATGCAAATTAAAACCACTTTAAGATTTCATCTTACCTCAGTAAGATTGGCTATGATCAAGAAAACAAATGATACCAAATGCTGGAGAGATTGTGAGGAAAGGAAAATGCTTTCACTGATTGTGGGATTGCAAACTCCTGCAACCTCTATGGAAGGCAGTGTGGAAAACTCTTAAAAGATTAAAAATGAGCTTACCACTTGACTTAGTCATATCACTCCTGGGTGTTTAACCAAAGGATTAATCCTTTTGCAATAATACATGCACATACATGTTTTTGGCTGCCCTTTTCACAATAATGAAGAGCTGGAAGCAACCCAAGTGTCCCTCAGCTGATGAACAGATATAATGAAAATGTTGTACATTTACACAATGAAGTTCTATGCAGTGGTAAAAAAAAAAAAAGACAACATCATGAAATTTGCAGGTAAATGGATGGAACTAGAAGCTGTTCTGCTAAGTGAAGTAACAAAGTCTCAGAAAAACAAATGACATATGGGGTCCCTCGTTTGGATCCTAGCAGCAAATCCTTATATATAAGTATATATCTGTATATAACTGCAGGAACCAGGTAAATGAAAAGGAACCAGGAAGGTAAAGTGAAAGTGGTAACCTGAGACAGAAGGCTAGTAGGTAACAGGTGAGGTGTTACTAAGGGAGGAATGTATAAAATAAGGGTATCTAAATGAGGGAGGAAGGTTGGGGGTAAAGGATGGAAGGAAAGGTAGGGAGAAAGGGAGAAAGGGAGACCAGGAGAGGCCATAGGAGACTGGCAGTATCAACGGAGAAATGGTGATACTTTAAATAGAGAAGACATGGAGGGAGGGCTGAACAAACAAGGGAGAGAGGAGAGATAAATAATGCCTCACTTGGATAAAAACCCCGAATCATATTAGCCTAACAATCTATTGCAAACTACACACATAATTACCTCGACATGAGTCCATATTGAAAGATAAAGGCTATATAACAAGAAACAGCACCAGACAGGAGAAACCTTCCTTTGAGTCCTGGGCCAGGGTAGTCCAAGAGATTCTCCAAATTACGTAGGTTATTGCCACAGCCCTTCATTTCCTCCCAGAACCTATTGCTGAAGACAGGAGATACTTTGGAGACCTGATCTTGACCAATGGAGCTGGATCTGACCTCGGAATGTTTTAACAGACCAGTAGATTCCCCCAACTCAAAGGATACTCAGAGACCATCTGAAGCCTGTAGCAGAAGTTTCTCCACTTTTCTGTACGACCCCTACCTGCTATTTTAACAAATACATTAAAAAAGTTCCATAAATTATGATTTGTCTTGTTACTGTACAAACTTCACAAAACTGTTACCACCTTGAAGCATAGTATTTGGGAAAAGCTCAATCCATGTTCCTGGACTATGATAATTCATGTTTAGGTCCAGAAAAAATGATCTCATTAGCTTTATGAAGATAGTTATATTTTATTTTATTTTGCCTCTTATTTATTATTTTTTATATATATTTTGTACAAGATTATCAAATCTAGACCCGTGTCCCCCACCCTATCTCCCACCCTACCAGAGTTCATATATTCTGCCAAACATGTTTTTCATCTCTTTCTCAGTCTTTCTCGTTATTCTCCATGTGGAAGTTGACCGTTTTGAGCAGAAGTTCACTGTTTCAGTCAGTTCTTTGATGCAGTCTTTTCTGTTGTTGTTGTTGTTGTTGTTGTTGTTGATTTCAATATGCATCACTCCCAACTACTTGGAAAAAAGCTCAAGGGGTCATGCACAAGAAATACTTACAACTAGGTAATTGGCACTAGCATCCACAGGTGAGGGATACCATTCGTCATTTGTTTTTCTGGGACTGTGTTACTTCACTAAGCATGATGTCCTCTAGCTCCAGCCATTTTCCTGCAAAAGTCATGATGTCATCTTTCTTTACTGCTGCATAGAACTCCATTGTGTAGATGTACCACATTTTCTCTATCCACTCATCAGTTGAGGGGCATTTGTGTTGGTTCCAGCTCCTTGCTATTGTGAAGAGAGCTGAAATAAATATGGCCATGCATGTATCTCTGCAGTGGGGTGAGTCTTGTGGGTACATGCCTAGGAGTGGTATGGCTGGGTCAGGTGGCAAGTTCATTCCACATCTTCCAAGGGTTCTCCATACTGCTTTCCATAGTGGCTGTACGAGTTTACATTCCCACCAGCAGTGGATGAGTGTTCCTCTTTCCCCCACAACGTCTCCAGCACTTGATATCATGTGTTTTCTTGATCCTGTCCAGTATTATTAGAGTAAGATGATATCTTAAAGTGGTTTTGATTTGCATTTCCTTGATGATTAGGGATGTTGAACACTTCTTAAGATGTTTCTGAGCCATCTCTAATTCCTCACTTGTGAAGTCTCTGTTCAGCTCTTTGCTCCATCTATTGAGGGGGTCATTTGTTTTCTTTCTTCTTTGCTTTTTGAGTAGCTTATATATTCTGGAAATCAATGCTTTGTCAGATATTTCTGCAGTGAAGGTTTCCTCCCACTCTGTGGGATTTCTCTTCACTTCCTCGATTGTTTCTTTTGATGTACAGAAGCTTTTGAGTTTAATGAGGTCCCATTTGTCAATTGCTGACCTTAATTCTTGTGTAGTTGCTGTCTGATTTAGGAAATCTTTTCCTATGCCTGTGTCTTGTAGTCTGCTGCCAACTTTTTCTTCTATTGCCTTCAAAGTTTGGGGTTTCACGTTGAGGTCTTTAATCCATCTGGAGTTCACTTTTGTACAGGGTAAGAGGTAGGGGTTTAATTTCATTCTTCTACAGGTGGTGATCCAGTTTTCCAGCACCACTTACTGAAGAGGCTGTCTATCTTCCATTGTGTCTCCTTGGCCCCCTTGTGAAATATGAGGTGGCTGAAATTGTATGTGCTCAGGTTTGGATCTTCAGTTTTATTCCATTGGTCAACTGGTCTGTTTTTATGCCAGTACCAAGCTGTTTTTATGACTATAGCCCTGTAGTATAGTTTGATGTCTGGTAGAGCGATCCTCCCTGTATTGCCCTTTCCTCTCAGGGTTTTTTGGCTATTCAGGGTCTTCATGCTTAAAGTCTTTGAGGGAATTGAATTGAAGGGATCATTCCTCAATGTAATCATATACAGGAGACCCACAGCCAATATCATCCTAAATGGGGAAATGACAGAAACATTCCCTTTAAAGGTAGGAACTCGGCAAGGTTGCCCCCTGTCACCACTCCTCTTCAATATAGTGACTGAAACACTTACTAGAGCAATAAGGCAAGAAAAGGAAACTATAGGAGTACTAATTGGAAAAGAGGAAGACAAGCTTTCCCTATTTGCCAATGATATGATTGTTTACTTAAGGGATGCTAAAAACTCCACCAGAAAACTCCTAGAAATGATTAACAGCTTCAGCAAAGTGGCAGGATACAAAATTAACCTAAAAAAATCAGTGGCCTTTCTTTATACCAACAACGAGCAACTGGAGAAGGAATTCAAGGAGACCTTACCACTCACAATAGCCTCAAAAACAATAAAATACCTAGGAACAAACCTAACCAAAGAATCCAAAGATCTCTACAACAAAAATTTTAAACCTTTAAAGAAAGAAATTGAAGAAGACATCAGAAGATGGAAAAACCTCCCATGCTCACAGATTGGGAAAATTAACATTGTAAAAATGTCCATTCCATCCAAACTCTTGTATAGATTAACACAATCCCAATTAAAATACCCAAGAGTTTCTTCACAAACTTGGGAAAAAAGTCCTTAAATTCATTTGGAAAAATGATAGTTATATTTTAAACAGAAAGGAACCAGGATGCAGAGACATAGAGAAAGAATTGGGCAGGGTCTCAATATCGTCAGTGAAAACATTATACCAATGACCTAAATTTCACCTACTAGATCTCAGCTGTCAAATATTGCACTACCTCCCAAGCTCGGGGACCAAGTTTTTAATATATGGGCCTCTTAGGAACATTGCCGATCTAAAGTATAGTATTAGTGTTCAGTGGTAGCTGAATAGTTCCCATATAGTATATAACATATAACAGTTCCATCCTGTGTGCCCATCTCCTGAGTATTTGTAACTTATTATTTTAATTCTTGTTGAGGTTTCCAGCTTTTCTCCTTTTCTGTATCATTAATGGTGGCTTACAACTGAGTTTGTATCCATTATATAAGTTAGCCAATGGATAAACCAACAAATTAGATTTGTAAATATATATATATATATATATATATAATTTTAGTTCAGTATTCTTTCAGATTTTTCGTATTCTAGCTTAGTATTTCTTTTATTTTAAGGCAGGGTCTCACTATGTACCTTTGGATGTCCTGAATTCAACATATAGACCAAGTTAGCATAGAACCTGCAGATCTGCCTGCCTCTGCCTCCTGAGTGGCACATTGGGCTATATTCTAGCTTAATATTCTTATAATACAGTTTAACCTATGCTTGCTTGGACTTCTAATGCTGAAAACTGGCATATTTCTGAAATTCCCTTGGTATTTGTTTGTTTCACAAAGCCAGGTTGTCCTTTCTGTGTTCTGTTGTACCTAATACCCCATATTGTCCCATAGATTCAAAGGAATATGAAGAATTAGCATCTTCTAGGGAAAATGCCTTAGATGTAGTTACTGGAGGGAATTTTTCTGAAGATTTTTTTATCCCCTCAGAGTTAGAGATAGAATACCAGAATAAGAAAGAAGATTTGGGTGGAATTTGGGGTTGAAAATTCTCAGGTTTATCTCTTTCCTCAAGTTCTGTAGGAATATAGTTAACTATCTTTTATCAGTCATTTATTATGGGAAAACAAGATGAGGTGCAGTGTCTGAATCAGAGTCTCACAAGTTGACATCAAGGTGTCAGATCAGCATTCAGTCTCATTTGACACAAAACAAGGAAGGGACTCATTCCTGCTGTGTGATCATTAGCAGCATTCTTTACAAACACCCAGACTGAGGGGTTTGAAGTTTTGCAGGCAGTCAGGATGAGGCCACTCTAATCTGGATGGTCCTTTTCATATAGAAGGTCAAAAAGTGTCCTTGTGACTCTTCAAATCACCCAGCGATAGAAATTCTCCAGGAAGATGGACAACAATCCCTCAAAGTCTTCTGAAGCACATTCTATACCTTTTGTTATTTTTTATTAGTTGCAAGCATCTCATGAGTCTCACCCACCCTCACATGGACATTAGCAGCAAGAGTTTGAACAGCAGAAGGTGTTCATTCTGGAGGCTCTCCTATAGTATGATCAGGGGCCCAATCAGAGAAGGCCTGATGAACTGGGGATTTATATGGAAACAACTGTACAATCAATAATCAGAAGGAGGGCCTGGTTTTCTTGATATCTATTCCACAGGCCAAGAAAGGAAGCAAATCTCTCTTTAATCTCATTGACTTTTATAATTGTTATACTCATTATTAGAGCTGAGCATTTAAGACCTTCAAATCACTTCTTTATTTTTGTGCGTTACTTTCTAGGACCACCTGGAGCAGCCTCCTAACCCTGCCTCATTGCAGTTGGTATGCTGCCATGGCAACTAAATTCTGCAGTGATGTGATTGCTTGGTGCCTTTCGTTGTTGTTTCTCTGAATCATAATTAAACATATATTGTACTATGCAAAACTTCTCCACAATAGAAGCATTTTTTCCTCATTTCCATTACTGAAAATTAAGTGTAGCGTTATTTTAAAGCAGAGTAACTCAAAGTAAGTAGTA
Source organism: Rhizomys pruinosus (assembly GCA_009823505.1). Taxonomy (NCBI): domain Eukaryota; kingdom Metazoa; phylum Chordata; class Mammalia; order Rodentia; family Spalacidae; genus Rhizomys; species Rhizomys pruinosus. The sequence continues at coordinate 447,156 of VZQC01002081.1, read as the reverse complement.
CTTATGGAAAATCCACTTTTGTAATAAGAGTAGTAAACACCTGCAGTTTTATTGATGTGGAATTTTATCCAGCCACAGGATGCTATAGCATTTCTAAGAACACCAGGAAAGCTCTTTTCATTCTCATTTTAATTCCTTGTATCATAGTGTCAGTTGTCAACTTGATAGACCTGGGAGGAGGGAACCTCAAATGAGGAATTTCCTCTGTCTGATTGGCCTGCCAGGGTTACCTGTGGGGGCATTTTCTTTATTGATAATGGATATAGAAGGGCCTAGCCCACTGTAGGAGGAGCTATATCTAGGCAGATAAACCTGGGTTATATAAGAAAAGTAGCTGAGCAAACCACAGGAAGCAAGATATTAAGCAGTGTTCTTGCATAGCTTCTTATGTAGTTCTTGCTTCTGGTTTCCTGCCTTGACTTGCCTTGAAGATGCAAACCAGTGAGCCAAATAAAGGATTTCCTCCTCCAAGTTGCCTTTGTTCAACGTTTTTGTAAAATATTTTATTAACATTGTTTTCTTTAAGATGTAAAATTATTACATTGACAGACTTTTTTGCAGAATTTGGAAAGGGAGTGAATTACAAACTCACATTATAGATAGTCACGAATTGCATGTTATTATTGAAGCTTGATTACACAGTTTTGTTAGTAAACAATATTCAAAAATTATAGTAGACATAGAATTTCAAATTTATAATCTATGATATAATGACATACTTTTAGTTTGAAGATGGTATCAGTTTGCTTATTATAGTATTTTCTATTATTTTGTTACTTCCCAGACTGTGATTTTGTCTTTAGAAGTTCAACTAGGGGTCTTTCTTTGTCGCCGGGGCCGGAGGGTCCGGCGGCCAGTGGGCTAGTGCTCTGCACCTTTGTGCGGGCGCAGGGAAGTTACCTGGGCAAGCCTCTCCCACAGGTAGGGGGTCGTGGGTGGGACCGCCCTATGTCTTTCTTTGTCGCTGGGGCCAGAGGGTCTGGCGGCCAGTGGGCTAGTGCTCTGCACCTTTGTGCGGGCGCAGGGAAGTTACCTGGGCAAGCCTCTGCCACAGGTAGGGGGTCGTGGGCGGGACCGCCCTACGTCTTTCTTTATCGCCGGGGCCGGAGGGTCTGGCAGCCAGTGGGCTAGTGCTCTGTGCCTTTGTGCGGGCTGCTGGGGCGCTGGCTAGATCAGGCATCCCCCCCCCCCTGAGATTGGTGAGAATCCAAGTGGACCTTTTCTTGGAGAACCTTCAGAGCAAGAAGAGAAGAGTGGTTTACAAAATTGAAAACTAGACAAGTCAATACTCCATAAACAAAGGAGGAGGAAAGGGGGAAAAAATTATCTAAAGGAGGAAAGTAAAACCTATCCCCAACATAGTGAAAAGTATTTGTGATCTGAACCTCAAAAGGGAAGCCACCATGCCAGGAACACGACGAAGGGACAACATGGGAAAGGACACAGGAAAATCCTGCATCAAGCGCTACCAAACCAGTAGGAGATAGCTAAATGGGAACCCTTGAGGAGACCCAAGGAACAGATCTTAGAGGAATAATTGCAGACCTATGCAGAGAAATTAAAGAACATAAAGAGGAATTCAGAGAACTAAAGAGAGAGAAAGAAAAACTCAAAAAGGACCTAGAGGATATAATGACAAACTTCGGAAAGAACTTAAAGGAACAGAAGCAAACTCCACAAAAAACTAGAGGGAGAAAAAAAACAACTCTGAAAGGAAGTAGA